>JBCNJP010000320.1:17500-50889 GCA_039602395.1 Deinandra increscens subsp. villosa
ACATTTTATTCATATACTTTAAAACGTTGATATATATAATGCTTATAATACTTTATTAATAATAATATTTTAATTAAAATAATATATTTTATTGCATATACTTTAATACTTCAATTTATATATAATGATTATAATACTTTATTTATAATTATATTTTAATTAAATATTATACATATAATATAAAATATTTTATTCTATTTAATTTTATAAGTTTTTTACTTTAATTAAGTTTAAGTTTAAATTTACTAAGTATCTTATTTTAATATAATAAACAAAACTCTTATTTTTCCTAACTTGATTTGTTTTTTTAACTACAAACATCCTGTTACCCGGGAGTCTTAGCATGGCAAACGATGTTACCCACAACACGTTACGACCGTAGTCCATACGAGTAATCAAGACCCTCTGTGTTGAACATCCATCCCAGAGAAAATCCACCGCCTAAATGTTTCACAGTCGTAAAACCTCTGACCCATATATAATTACTATGAAATTTTTAGATAGTTATAAAAATACATAATTGACGTAGATTATGATTGTATTTGTAGTTTTTCTTAAAAGTCAGTCGTGTAACACACGGGGGATAAAAAAACTAGTATATACATATATATATATCATTTTGAGTAAACTTAAAATTTAGTCCCCAACGTTTGCACATTTTAACAATTTTAGTCTCAACTTTTCAAAAATCCCAATTTAGCGTCTCACATTTCATTTTCTTTTCAATTTTGGTTACAACTTAACAACCGTTTAAAGAGCCGTAAAACTGCCCTCACATGGTCCCCACGTGAGGGGTATTTTTGTTATTTCTGTTTGTTTTAAAGTATGAGTTAAAACAAACGAAAATGACAAAACTACACCTCATGCGGGGACCACATGAGGGCAGTCTAACGGCTCTTTAAACAACTGTTAACGTTGAGACCAAAATTAAAAAAAAATTAAATATGAGACTAAATTGAGATTTTTAAAAAGTTAGGACTAAAATTATTAAAATGTGCAAACGTTGGACTAAAAACGAAGTTTACTCTATCATTTTTAATAAAAAATATTAAATTAGTTTGTTCACATGTTCTTTAGATTTTTTTAAGATTTATATACGACATGTGTACATAAGTCCAAAATTTTTTATTGGTCTTGATACCAAAGTGGTTAATTAGTTATGAAAGAATCAATTAACTTTTCTTTTTTGACAAGACTTGCTTAGTAGGAGATTCTTTCATAATCTTCAACTTTAAGTTTCATTTTTTTCCCATGAGCAATTTCAAAGATCTATCATATCTATTGTAACATGATACATATACAAGATTTCAGACTATACTATATTTGTAAAATCCTGAATACATCATATGTAAAGAACAATAGCATTCCTTATCCTTTCATACTCATGTCACCATGTTTCCATGAAAACTGACTCGATCTAAACCATATGAAGTTATGGTGCAGCAAAAGGGTTGTCAACCCATCTGATCTTTTTGGGGGAGGAAAAAAGAGAGTTGATGGTGGATTTCACCATATTCATGCGCTTGCGGTGGCGGATACGCCGGAGGACCGTTTGTTTGTCAAGTGTTCCAGTAGCGTTTGTCGACTTCAAGTAGATGTGGCTGGTGACACCATCGGTATCGATATCTTCGAGTTCATGGTCTTCGATAAATATCTGATCATCTGAAACATATTCGGGAGGTACGGAGGTCTTTGAGGGAGTGAGAGATGATTGTTGTTGTTTGGAAGATGCTCTTGACATGGTTACTCACTTCAACACTAAAAATGGGCTTTCATCTATGATATAATATATTTATATAGATAAAATGACCCCCTTTTTATGCTTATTTATTTAATGGTCCACTTTAGGAAAATTAAAAACAGTTTAATTCGTCATGCAAGCCAGGGGGTATTAGTTAATTAATATTTTATTAATTATGAAATTTTGTTAATAAGATTTTAAAACTTAAATATAAAATTACAAGTGGGAGAGTTTGTGTCTACTTATGCTTGCCTATATTTCTTTTAATGGGAAGCATTCAGGCCTCGTAACGTTTATGCTTAAAATTCACCTATTTTATACTTATGACTTAAAACCTTACAACTTTAATGAAAATATAAATGCCAATAGAGTGATAGACTGTCAATGAGTTCTTGTCCTAGTGGTCAAGGGGAGGTGGTAAGGTTTAGCCTTACCTGAAAGTCATGGGTTCAATCCCTGACAATGTTGTTTCAAGGAGACGTCGACATGTTTCACTATTTAACCCTTTTGACATGTTTCACTATTTAACCCTTTTGAAAAATAATTGTTTGTCTATCACTTTTCACCATAATGATAGAAAAAACAAGCAAATGAATATCAAATTCACTATTTATAAAAAACATGTACGTATTTAAAATATTCATGATTGAAATAATATAAATTGTTAAAAAAAACATGTTTCATAAGAGTGAAAATGTAACATCCGGCCCCTCATACCACCAATAACGTCTGATTTACCCAGGAGAAGCTCACGGATTTGTGTTTGGTTGCCCGGGTAAAACTTCCCAGGGAGGTCATCCATCCCTAGATTATTGTCACCCGAGCACGCTTAATTGTGATGTTCTCCTTTCATCCACAACTTAATCGCCCCAAGCGCGTTGGTGATATTTGAGGCACGCCATTCCTTATAAACGGGGAATCTTTAATGTCCACGGCCGATGTGAGATTTGCCTAGGGTATTACAAACACCCCCTCCTGTCACACCCCAACCAATGGTGAAAAATATCAGGGCTCTAGATGCACACAACACGTATTTAATGTTGCGATATTCTTAATCAACTTATTTCATACAATTCAAATAATACATTATGATTTAAGTATAAAAAAAAACAGATTTAAGTTTATTAATTTAGGTCACACTAGTCCGCATGCATCCTATGGTGTTTTCACCATGATCACCAAAACCAAACAACAAAGCCTGCAACATGTACAAAATACGAGTCAACTACAAGTAGTTGGTGAGTAATCATAGGTTTCTATACAGTCATAGTAATAAACATGCGATTCAAAGTTAATCAATGAGCACAAGTATAGGCTATACTTGTGCTCATTGATTAACTTTGAATCGCATGTTTATTAAAGCACATGGAGGTCGACGTAACTCAAGCCCTCAGCATTTAAGCTTTCAATCATAAAGCGCCCACGCGAGGCAGGCCAAGTGGGTTGCCAAACCAACGGATCCATTATTGTAACCCTGACTCAGTTGAGTTAATGAGTGATACACTCAAGCCCTCGGCATTTAGGCTTTAAATCACAAGGCACCAACACGAGGCAGGCCAAGTGGGTTGCCACACCAATGGTCCCGTTATTGTAACCCCGCCTCAAATGAGTTAATAAGACACGTTTATGAACATGAACATGAACATGAGCAACACATATATACGACACACACAACCAAAGTCCATAGTAATGATCAAAACAAGTTCACGTATACAAGGCACATAGATCAAACAAAGAACTCGCATGCGTTTTAAAAAGATATAAAGTTCAAGAACATGATTTAATATGGTACATGTTGCACCCCCAAAACTTAAAAGAAAAGGGGCTATGATACTCACTTGATAGCGTAACCAAGTGTGCGAAAAGATACAACGGTAACGAAACACGATCAAGTCCGTAGATCACCTTGACGACCGAATCGGGAACTAAGAACCAACAAGAATAACAAATATATAAGTATTTATAAGAAGGGTTAAGTCTTTCGAATCGAAACGACTTAACGAACACAACCAACTCAACAACTCGATGGTGAACTACGCACGTTCAAGGTTGAAGTGTTGGTTTATTCTGTAACGGTCTACAAACAATAGATAATTATAATAAATTATTTATTATTCTTGATGACAAAAATATATATTTTTTATGACTTACAAGAAAAAACTTAATCATATAGAATTATGACAACCCTCGTGTATATTAACATAACATTTCAAAATCAAGTTTTATCCAAACCGAGTGTTAGGTTTTAGTCTTCTAGTCCATAGCGTCCAAATAATAACAGTTTAAATATATATATTTTGACTTCACCCGAGCTTTCCTGATATAGTATCTTTTATTTTAAAGACCGGTTCTCCGAGTTTTAATATTCGCAATATATTTATTATTACCAAATTAATATATATTTATATATATACCCATTTGTTTATATATATATATATATATATATATATATATATATAGGGGAATGATCAAATAAAAACAAGATGTTATTGCGAAAACACGAAAACAAATATTAAAACCTCTATAACTTCCTCATACGTTAATAATTTTTTAAAAAATTTGCACCAAAAGTCTTAAAATTATGTCACCTTTAATTCTGGGAAAAAAATTAAACATATAAAATTTCGTGATTTTTTTTATTATTGCACATGTGCAATAATACGTATTAATTATATTACACATGTGCAATATTAACAAAAAAACATGAATTTTTTTTAAATTTTTTCAACAATTAAAGATAACAGAATTATAAGATCTATGGTATAATTTTTTATCAAAAATATTAACGTATGAAAAAATTATAGAGGTTTTAATATTATTGCACATGTGTAATAATAATTTTTTATTGCACATGTGCAATAATAAATTTTTTTTAAAAAGTTTCTAATTAATGAGAAAAAAGAAAAAAAGAAAAAAGAAAATTAATCACAACCATTAGATCAAGAGATCTAATGGTGAAAAAGGGTGTCTACCTGTCTACACTTATGAGGGTGTCTACAATGAACTTTTCACTATATATATATATATATATATATATATATATATATATATATAGGAAGAGAATCATTGGAAAACCATTTAATTTTTAGAAAACTTGGAAAACCCCTCTCCACCAATCATATAATTTTATTTAATTGTTTATTTTTCTTTTAATGAAATGGTATTAAGGTACTTTTAGCATTTCTATTTTAGTAAAGTATTTTTTAAAATTAATGAAAGTAACTAATTTGAATATTTGTAGGGGTTTTCCATTATCACCTATCAAAATTCGTAACCCACAATAAAACCCTAATCGCACGTTTCTTTTCTCCATCACGTTCATCTTCATTACGAGCATCTTCATCACGTTCATCTTCACAATCAAGTTCAAGAATGAAAAAATCAAGACCGCGAAAGTCATCATGCACAATCAAGTTCAAGAAGGAAAAAAATCAAGACCGCGAAAGTATGGTGTCTAATCCATGTGATTTTAATCAAGAGCACGAATCAACTGATGGAGTGGAATTCTGTAACACATACCATTTTCAGTGTTACTTTGTTACGGTAATCTAACAAATAACATTGTAACTTGAGTACAGTTACAATACTCTAACATAATTTTCTGCTTCATAACTGATAATATGATAATAGTTACAATGTTACAATACTGTAACATATTTTTATTATTCCATAACTGATAATATGCTGATAGTTTCAATACTGTTACAATACTGTAACTTTTTTTCTGTTTCATAACTTCAGTACAGTTACATGATAATAAATACAATGTTACAATACTGTAACATATTTTATTGTTCCATAACTGATAATATGCTAATACTTACAATACTGTTACAACACTATAACTTTTTTTTTTCTGTTTCATAACTTCAGTACAGTTATATGACTGTAAAATATTAAACAATTAAACACTAGAATGTTTAATTTGATTCACATATGTAAAATTATTGTTACACATATGTAACCTTCAATTTTTTCTTAAAAATATACAGGAAATTACTGTTACACGAGTGTAACACGAATGCATGTTAGACAGTTGTAACAAAATTTGTATATGTTGGTTAGTTATTGTTACAACTGTGAAACAATCGTTACTCTGGTGATGAATTGGTGATCAACGATTTTGTTTTCTTTTATAAATTTGGTTTGTTTTTCTTTTCTAAAATTTGAAATTAAAGGAGAGAGAGAGATATATTTTAGGAAAGAGGAGATTGGAGAGAGAAATTTTTTAAAAATTTATTAATAAAAATGTCATTCGTCTATTATGTCCTTCATTAAATCCCCCCCCCCCCCAATTTACCATCTTGCCCTTATTTGATCTCAACCATTAATTTTTAATCAATGGTTAGAAAGTGGTTTCCAGGTTTTCAAAAAATGAATGGTTTTCCATAGAACCCTACCCTATATATATATATATACATATATATACATATACATATATATATATATATATATATATATATATATTCCTTAAGTATTGCGATGACGGATGTTCTCGTACACAGGTTATAATAGCGTACAAAATCATTAAAATGCCAATGAGATAGAGAATACGGTATACCTTTCGGTCGGTACTCGAACGAGGATTCGATTAACTGTAAAACCATCACGACACCAAATTAGACGAATGAGTAATCCATTTCGATCAATTTTTTTTTGTCACAAACAATAATACGAGGTTAGTTTTCTAAGTTGACTTCATGTGACAAGATTTAACGTTGACCAGAAAGTTGACTAAGTCGACTCGGTACCGAGTTAACTCCATATCATCTAAAACTTGCATCCAAACACTCCTAGAAGCATTACTAACCAAACCCACCACCATATTCACCATCTTAAACTGCTCTGGCGGCCTGTAAGTCCCTAATCACGGTCCAAACACGATATCAATACTCGATTAAGCGTGCGAAATCTGGTTAATCGAGTGAATCAAAATAAACAATAAAACGTTAAAATGATGAACACGATGAAGAACAAAACCTTTAAACCTGGAATTGGAGCACACAAGTTCAATGGACTCGTCCGGTACAATCATGAGAGAATCTCGAATTCTCTGCTCTCTCGTCTTCTCTGGAAAATGGCCACCCCAACATGGAGGCATATGTGAGTTTATATACTACTCACATATCCATTTACAAGGCCTAAGCCCGTCCCAAGCCCAAAACTAGAAAACTAATATATAGCCCACTATTTAATATATAAGCCTCATAAAAACGACACTTACAATCTTCCCCTAGGCTTATATCATTAGAACTATTACAATGAAAGTTTTAAAGCATGCATCTTCTTGCAAGACCACATCTTTTCTTGAACAATCTTCATTGGGCTTCACGAGTCTTGGTAACTCTTTCTCAATCAGCATCAACTTGAACTTCTAGAAATGAACAAGTAACGAGAGGAGGATTCTCAGATATTTTCTTCTCTTGAATGAACACCGGTTCTTGCTGAATCTTCGGTAACTCTTTTGAACTGCCTTTCTTTAGAGGATAAAGATTTTGAAAACCCTCTATTTTGGCAAACTTGGTTATTCTTCTTCATGCCGCAAGATCTTAAACAAAAACTTGAAGTCTTCAGCTTCTCCTCAAATCGTGAACATCTTCTTTTGGAAGCTCTGAGTAGATTGAAAAGAACCAACAACTTCCCCTATGCAATTGCTTTTCCAGATAAGGAAGTCTTGTCCGGCTGGTTCTTTTACTTGAGCAGCAGCAGTACTTTTCATCAGCTTTTCTCTTCATCACCATGAACCTGTCTAGAATATAGACAAAAAAATTACAAACCACCAGACATATGATGTCTGGTCGCCGTGTTAGTAGGTGAATAACATTATTTTAACTAAAAACCCTATTCTTGATTACGGGTTTTCTATAAAACTTTCCCTTAACCCAAGACCTCTTTTGACTTCCCCTGAGATAATACATATTATCTCATCTCCCCCCCTGGGATAATGCATAATATCTCCCCCTGATATAATGCATATTATCTCCCCCTGAGATAATGCATATTATCTCCTCCCTGAGATAATGACTTCCAGTGAGATAATGCTTATCTCCCTATTATCCCTTCTTCTCCCCTTAAAAATTAGGTATATTCTGGGGGGGGGGGGGGGCATACTATCATGCACAAAACCCAGACAAACTCATTTAAACTTCTCAAAGTAACCTGGCCATGACAAAAAGAAAACTTAAAGACTCGCACAAGAACAAATAAAAACCAATTCAAACATGAGAAGCTTTCTAAGGGATCAAACCGTATGAGTCTGACCGAGGAACCCTTTTCAGCTTTTGTTACATGAACACGTCCAGGTGATTGCTAATATACTAGTCCACTTTAAAATCAAACCCTTTTCTTAGTCAGGTTGTTTGCCACTTTTATTATTTTTATTGTGTATTAATTATAAACCGAAAGTGGGTTTCAAACAAATCCTAGGTACCTTTTTTTGCACACTATCAATCACATAAATTCCCTACCACATATTTTCACAACTTGAACCAGAAGTTTGAATTTGAGCTCAAGACTTGGTTGAGAAGAGAAAGAATAGATCACATAGATTTTGGGGTATAATATACAAAGTCAACTAATCTCCCAGTGGTGTGTCAATCAGGCTGTAACCTGACTATGACACCTAGTACGCATTAGTGACAAGGCTGAGGGATTTGAACACTTGAGGGTCTCTTTTGATGTGCTCTTTGGTATCTTTTGGGTGTATACATACATTTTTTTTATATATTATTTAAGGTTATCTAGAAGCACGTATGTATGAACAACTCCAGGTCATTGCTCACGCAAAGCAGAGGAGAGCCTTACATACATGCAAAGCATCCCTAGGTCATTGCTCACGCAAAGTAGAGGGGACACCGGATTTTTGAGCTCAATTACACCCTTTTGGTGGCAAGCGTGTGTATCGGGAACTTGAACATGCAGTCAAATAGAAGTGCAATTAACCTAAGTATTATTACCCAACAAACTGCCATACGTTATCTTTAAGTGTGTAATGCATACCTTTTCAGATTTAAGAGCTGAGCCTATCAACACAACACCATGGATCGAGTCTTTCACATCTGCCTTACGCGTGTCAGCCATTCTCAAAACGGAAGTTTATTTCACTTCCCTCCTTCTCAAAAAAAAAAAAAACACAAAACACATTAAAACTTAAAAAGACACAATTTTTAGGGGTCTGTTATTCTTCCCCTGCTTTTTGATTTTTAAACACTCTAGTTTTTATTTTTTAATTATTTTTTATTTATTTATTTATTTTCATTTATTTTTATTTTTTATATTTTTAAATAAACACACTGACACACAACAAAAACAAAACAAATAAAATAAAAGACATCTGGCCAAGCTAACCTTCAAAGTATTTAGCTGAAAAATTTAGAGACTTAAGTTTTGTGGAATGCATACCTTATTGTTTCAAAACTCAAACAACCAAGTTAACATTACCTTTTGTTGATTTAATCATTTTACCTCTCAAGGAAAACATACCCTCTGTTGTACAATATTGCATGCCAAGAAGTGGAGCCATGTTTCCTATCCTGTGCCTGGAACAATCACTTATCAATAAACAAAGAAAATGTTAGTGATAGTCCTTCTTGACTGTTCCTGCACATAGTGAGAGATCAGTTAGCCAATGGTACCCAGGCCATTGTGGTTCGGGGTACCCCCGAGGAGTCAATAAATGATACTTCTTTTAAGCACATGCCTTTTGAGAAATCAGGAAGTGTGGATGGGGCTGCCTTGGTCTTTGGCTTCCAAGTTTGAGGTGATTTAATAGTTGTTTTAGGCACCTTTGGAGTCGTGACTTTAGGTATTTCAACCTTCAAATTTGGTTCATTTTTCAAAACAGTTTTAGTTACCTTAGGAGGGCTAACTTTAGATTTTTCAAACTTTTGTTGTTTTGAAATTGATTTCTTCACCTGTTTCTGAAAACTTTTGTAACTTGGAAAACTATTATTTTGATTTGAACAATTTCGTTGTTGTTTGGCACCACCCTAATGTTGATTAGAGGGTTTAATCTTAGGAGTGACAGTCTTCATTGCCTTAGGTGGTTGCACCTTCATTGGCTTAGACTTAATAGAATCCCGAGATGAAATCCTTTGACTCTGCGGATAGTAGGGGTCATAGGGGCGATAGAGACAGTTTCGGGCAATGTGACCAGGATTGCCACAATTAAAGCAAGTCTGCTTCTTTGGGTAGAAGTCAGACGTATATCCATTTGTCTTCTTCGACTGATGGAGAGAAATATACCCTTGTGTTTGCCTCTGTGAGATGTAGGAGGATCCAGTATTGACTCTTCTCTGGTTCCTAGAAGCTTGAAGAGTGTTGGTCTTTGCAATGCTTGTGCTCCCAGTAGTCTTTGATGTGGAAGCACCATTTCTCCACTTGGAACTGCCTGAACCACATGAAGAGATAGGAGATACAGCCACTCCTTTGAGCTTTTCATCTTTGACCCCAACTGCAAGCATCACACATGGTGGCTTGATGACGATTTTATGCTTCTCAACTTTAATTCCACTTGAAGATGCTTCACTGGATGATCCTAAGCCTTTGAATTTGGAGGCAAATTAGGGCAGCTCGTATCCATATCCTTGCTCTTGATTGAACATATATCCAGTAGTCATAAATATCTTCCCCTCAGGCCTTGTTGTCATAATTACCTTCTCCTATTTCACTTCATCAACAACCTTGAAATAAACAGAATCAATTTTAGGATACTGTTTCAACTTATTCTTAGCAACAGGAGCTTTCACCTTTTCTTGTTTCCCATCATTAACTCCCTTTAAACCTGAACCTGCACCTTCAGAATTGGAGTTATGACAATTGTTGTAATTTTGGCACTCAGTATCATCTTTGGATACATCCTCAATGGTCACTTCAGCTGCACCCCTTTCATCACTTTCAGCTTTAGTGGAATATTTTGTTGACTTTTGGCCATAAGTCATAGTTACCTCCATATCCAAATCCTCATGAGTCATTGGCATCGTCCCTACTAAGACGCTATCAGCTGGAGGAGGAGCTTCTTTATATCTAGATCCAAATCTATCAACTTGATCATCATCAAGTAAAAGTCCAACTATGTCTCTGGGAACTGGTGGAGGAATAATACTATTTAGAACTTCAGATTTTTCTGTCCCACATCCGGCTTTATCTCTTCCAACATGACCAGTCACAATAGCACAAGATAAAGATTTACCAGCAGCCATCATACATTTATTTATCATCTGATTGGTGTCATATTTGACAAGCAGTTTATCATATTTATGTTGCAAATCATCTAACTGCTGTTTCAACTTAGACACTTCTATCTTGGAACGATCATATAAGATGGTTTTTTCAGTGGCTAGGTCGTAATATTTTTGAATATCTTCTTTCTGAGCTTTCACATTCTCTTCGCTCTTTTTCCATCTACCCTTGAATGAGCTGGTGGCACATTGTTCATCAAATAATTCTCTTTCCAAATTTGCCCGAATCTGTCTAAGACCTGGAATTATACGAGCACATGTTGGATTTGAACATGCCGGTGAATCAGCATCAACACCTTCGAACATAAAGGCATGTTGCTTGTTCTTTTCTTCTTCCTCATTTCTTTCATAAGCTTTGATCAGGACATTCCAGAGTTCTTCAGCTGTTACACATTTTCCGAATCCTTGGGCAATGTCTGGAGATAAAGCCATGTTCATAATTGTATATGCTCTTTAATCTACCTTGACTCTTTCCCAGTTATCATCAGAGAATTCACCATGTGTTTTACATGTCTAACGTTTAGGTCCTTTAACATGTGTCGGTTGGAAAGGACCATCCATCACGGATCTCCACAACTCCGCACTTTTCAGATAGTTTCTGAAACTACATTTCCAATCTTGAAAGTTTTTAGGAGAGAGCAAACGAGGAGGACATGTAGGATTACTACATTCTTGTGATGAAGATGTATCTGAACTCATTTTTATAATTAAAAAAAACTTGCCGACAAAACACGTGCTTAAAATAGAGAACCCTGGGAGCCGAACCGAGAAGTTTAACCGAACCGATAACCGAGTTCCGAGTCGAAGACTTAGACCGAAACAAAAACCTTTAACCGAACACCAAGTTTCCGACCGAGAACCACCTGCTCACAAAATCTCAAGATGCAAATTATATCACGTTGTGCAGAAAAAATCTATGAGTAAAACCCTATCAAAATAATTTACAGCAACTTAAAATTGAGTGGCCGTTTATTACTTCAAAAACCAGACGACGTGGACCACTCGTCTAAATTAAATGAAAATGCAAAGTTGCAAGTATGTTTATCATTCAAAGAGTACGTGAACTTTAAATTCTGATGGCACAAATTATAATTTTCATCATCTTCAATCAACCTCTGTAACTCAAAATTATTTTCGCCGAAAAACCGAATTTAGACCACATAAAGGATTTCGACCAAGATTCACTTTGACCGAAAACCCAAACTTAGGTCTAGAACCAGTTGTAAAATCGAGAGCCAAGGTGTCTGCCGAGAACCCAATTTACCGAGAAACCGCAGTGAACCGAAAATGAAACCACAGCTAGAGCCGATTGATCTTGGCTAAAAACCGTCAATCCAACTGTAATGTCAAATGAGGGACTCAAAACCGATAGCGATCGAGAAGCACAACCCAAAATTGAAGATCGAAACCCCCCTGAGCGAACCGACAATGTTAGCCGAACACCTAAGAGAATGATGGGTCGGCAACCTGTGATTTGATTGAAGTTGTGATCAAGAACCAAAAACCCTATAATCCTTTCACAACTTAGAACTTTTTGAGTCCGTGAAAACCCGATCGAAAACCTTGAGTCGAGAACCTTTGAAGCCGATCACTGGTAGACAGAGAAACCGAAGTGACATATACCCAACGATAACTAACTGATCGGGTAACCAAGTAGTCGAAAACCAGAGAACTCAATCAAGAACATGCTGTCAATCGAGAACCCGTCCCCCAAAAACCACACGAGCCGAGTATCAATTTCTTGATCGAAAACCCAATTTAGGAAACCCGAATCCTCCCAGAAAATAAACTCACTAACTCAGCAATAGATTATGTTCACCAAATTATATGAGGACATAATTTTTTAAATCATAATATATGAAGGAGAATAAATATAAAAAGAATTCCAATCAGATATCAAAATATAATTTTCTATTAAAAAACACAATTAATTGATTTAAATCAATAGAGCAAATCACGTGACGGCTTGATAAAATCTTCAAAACTCACTCAGCTAAATTTAAACCGGAATATCAGAGAAATTTAAAGACTAAACGACAACAATTAATCTAAAAAATTTTAGCAACACAGTTTTAAACAAACGAACCAGAAAAGTATGATCAATCAATCAAATTTATAAGAACCCTAAATTGATCAAGCCCCAAAACACAACCGTCAACCATAATCTCATTCAAAATCAATCAAAAAAACACAAACAACATTTGAATCTTGATATCGTGAGAGCCTCGAAACAACGTTTCTTGGCTCTAATACCAATTGTAAGTCTCGAATCACGGTTAAAACACGATATCAATACTCGACTAAGCGAGCGGAATCCGGTTAATCGAGTGATTCAAGATAAACAATAAAACGTTAAAATGATGAACACGATGAAGAACAAAATGTTTTTAAACCTGGAATTGATGCACACGAGTTCAATGGACTCGTCCGGTACAATCACGAGAGAATCTCTAATTCTCTGCTCTCTCGTATTCTCTAGAAAATGGCCACCCCAACATAGAGCCATATGTGAGTTTATATACTACTCACATATCCATTTACAAGGCCTAAGCCCGGCCTAAGCCCGTCCCAAGCCCAAAACTAGAAAACTAATATCTAGCCCACTATTCTAATGTATATGCCTCATAAAAACGACCCTTACACGCCCGGAGGCCCATGGCTGCCGCTGGAAAACCCGCCAGTATCGCGGAGCCAACAACCACCACCACCACACATCAAATTCAAACACGGATCTAAACATGTATTAAAGAATATGTATGTTAGAGGATGGAAATGAGTAAGAAAAGAAAGAGATAAAAAGAATGAAAACCCACCTTGGTTGGTTCTGGTCCGAGAAGGTGCTATAGTCACCAAGAACGGCGCTGCCACCGCCGCCTACTACGGCGAAACCCAAATGTCGTCGTCTCTAGAGGACCACAACCGCGTAATAAACTGAAAACGCGAGCCCGACGGTAAGGTCGTCACCAGTCACGAACCAAAGAGAATGAGAGGAAGATGGAGATGATTGGAGAGCCGCCGGACCGTCGCTAGAGGGTCGCCAGATTCACGGGGTGTAAGGATCGATTTTACACCCACACGCGATATCAAAGTCTATAACCACCGTGCGGAATCCGGTGATTAAAGGTGATTCAAGATTAATTGTAAATAATATGAATAAGCAATAAGAACAAGAACAAGAACACAAACCAGAAGAAGAAAAACACTTTACTTATCACCTTGATTGCAATACACTGATCGAAATTCTCTCTAGAGGATTTCGTAAACACCAATTCGCAAAAACACCAAAAGAGCAACCAACAACCTATTCTAGACAATAATAGGTTCTATTTATAGGAGATGATTAGCTTGTTTTCCAAGCTAATCTCCTAAACCCTAATTAACTCTAATTCCCGTATTTGACATTTCAGGCCCACTAAACTCCATCTAAACTCTTTCTAAATGAACCCAAACATGTCTAAATTGGCCCAATGACCCAATATACCCATAACCCAACTAATTTTCACCTATTCTATCACATAGGCCTTCAAAATAGTCCGCCAATAGGTGATTTAATACACAAGCCACAAAGTATTCCCTTACAATCTTCCCCTTGTCTTGTGATATTAAATGTCTTCTACATTCAATCTTCAGACTTGAGGTCTTCTCCTTGGCTTGAGCATGGGTTGATGAAGATTCTTTTCTTTAACAATCTTCATTGGGCAGCATGTGGGATGTTTGATGGCTCTCTTTCTTAATTAGCATCAGCTTGAACTTCAAATGATAAACACGTAATGAGAGGAGGATTCTCAAATACTTGCTTCTTCTTGGAAAATGTGGAGTCCTTGCTGAGTCAGTAGCAACTTTCTTCACTTCACTTCAGAGGATAAATTTCGAAAACCTCTATCTTGGCATTCTTGAATCTCTTGTTGTGACTGCTCTGCATCTTTTCTTCATTCAGCTTCCCCTAAACTTGCGAATGGTATCTTTTGAGTCTTCAGAAGCTTCACTTAAAAAACCAACAAACTTCCCGTGAGCATAGGGTAAGTCTCTTTCCGGCTGGTTCTTCAACTTGATCAGAAGCAGAGTTCTTGCTTTGGTCAACTGAGTCCTTGACCTTCTTGTCCATAAGTTGTTTTTTTTTTATGACTTAACCTGTTAAGCACAACATGGAACAAACACAAACACTAACCAGCATATGATACCTGGTTACTGGGTTAGTAGGAGAACAACATTCTTTATCACAAACCCTAACATTGATTAGGGGTTTCCTATAAACACTTCCCCTGAACCCGAGAACTCTTCACATTATCTCCCCCTGAGATTCTGAGAGAGGTGATACATTCTTTCATAAAACCCATAAAAACTTATTAAAACCTTTAAATTAACCTGGCCATAGTTGAAAATAAACAATAAAAACTTAAGATAACTCAAAAGAAGAATAAGAATAAAACATACCAAATTTCTAAACGAGACGGTTTCTATGGGATCAAACCTTATGAATCTGACTGAGGAACCGTTTTTAGCTTCTGTTACTCGAACACGTCCAGGTGATTGCCAATATACTGATCCACTTTAAACTCAAACCCTTTTCTTAATCAGGGTGTTTGTCACTTTATTATCTTTTAAGGTGCATTAATTTGTGAACAGCAAGTGGGTTTCAACAAATCCTAGGTACATGTTATTACACACTATCAAGTACATAAATTCCCTATCACATATTTTCACAACCTGATCCAGAAGTTTGAAACTGAGCTCGAGACTTGGTTGAGAAGAGAAAGAATAGATCACGGAGGTTTTGTTGGATAATATACAAAGTCAACTGAATTTTTGAAACATTTTTAATAATGCTCTCATCAGTGACACAGACTGAGGGTTTTGGACACTTGAGGGTCTCTTTTGATGTGCTCTTTGGCATCTTTTGGGTGTATACATGCATTTTTTTTGTATATATTATTTAAGGTGATCTGGAAGCACGTATGTATGGACAACTTCGAGGTCATTGCTCACGCAAAGCAGATGAGAGCCTTACATACACGTGAAGCATCCCCAGGTCATTGCTCACGCAAAGCAGAGGGGACACCGACTTTTTTAGCTCAATTTCACACTCTTGGAGACAAGCGTGTGTATCGGGAACTTAAACATGCAGTCAAATAGAATTGCAATTAACCCAAGTGTTGCTACCCAATAGACTGCCATACGTTATCTTTAAGTGTGTAACGCATACCTTTTCAGATTTAAGAGCTGAGCCTACGAGCATATCACCATGGATCATGTCTTTCACATTCGCATTACGCGTGTCAGCCGTCTCCAAAACGGAAATTTATTTCACTTCCCACCTTCTCAAACACACAAACAAAAGATTAAAAATTAAAAAGCACAATAATTTGCAAATGAGGGGTCAACTTTTTTCACATTTCTATTCTTCCCCTTGCTTTTTGATTTTTAACTAACCACATTTTTTTTTGTTTAACTTGAACACACTGACACATCACTAAATAACTACTAAAACTGTCCATGCTAACCTTCAAAGTTTATCTTTTGAAATTTTTCAGAAATAGGTTTTGTTCTATGCAGAACCATACTTCACATGAATTAGCCAAGAAAGAAACAATTCAGACAATGTTACCTTTTATGCTGATTTTTTCAGATTTACCTCTCACATAGAGACATACCCTCCATTTAAATCTTCATGTCATGTAGTAGAGAGATGCCTCCTATCCTGTGCCTGGAACAATCACTATCACAAACAAAAAAAGTTAATGAAATTCCTCCTTGACTGTTCCTGCACAAGGTGATAGATCAGTTAGCTATAGGTACCCAGGCCATTGTGGTTCTGGGTAGACCCGATGAATCAATGAAAGTTACTTCTTTTAAACACATGCCCTTTGAAAAATCAGGAATTTGAGTTGCAGCTGCCTTTGATTTTGGTTTCTAAATTCCAGGTGATTTGAAAGTTGTTTTAGTCACCTTTGAAGTAGTGACTTTAGGTATTTTAACCTTCTTCATTTCAGGTTTCCTTTTCAAAACAGTTTTAGTTACCTTTGGAGGGGTAACTTTAGGTTTGTCAACTTTGTGTTGTTTTGAAATTGGTTTCTTCACCTTTTTATGAAACTTTTCATAATTTGGAAAAACATATTTTTGATTTGAAAATTTTATCCGCTCTTTGGCATCACCCCAATGTTGATCAGAGGGTTTTATCTTAGGAGAAACAGTCTTCATTGCCTTAGGTGGTTGCCCCTTCATTGGCTTAGACTTAACTGAATCCTGAGATGACACACTTTGACTGCGCGGATAATATGGCTTATAGGGGCGATAAAGATAATTTCGGGCAATGTGACCAGGATTGTCACAATTAAAGCAAGTCTGCTTCTTGAGATAGAAGTCAGAAGTGTAACCGTTTTTCTTTAGCTGCTGAGGTGAAGCACCATTTGCTTGTGTCTGCATCTTTGACCTGTTTGCAGATCCTGGGTTGACTGTGGACTAGTTCCTCGAAGCTTGAGTTGAATCTATCTTTTCAGTTCTTGTGGTCCATGTATTCTTTGATGTCGAGGCAACATTTCTACAGCTGCAACTGCAACTGCATGAGCCTACTGAAGAAACTGGAGACTTGTTTTTCATCTTGGGCCTTTCAATCTTGATAGGAACAGAAGTTGGAGGCTTGATGGTGATCTTGGGCCTTATAGTCTTAATGTCAGATGGTAAATCACCATCATGACCCAAGCCTTTGAACTTAGTGGTGAATGAGGGTCGCTCTTCTCCTTCAATCGGAATGAACATAGACCCTGTTGTCATGAATATCTAACCATTGAGCCTTGTAGTCATCACCACTCGTTCCTGTTTTACCTCATCCACAACTTTGGAATAAGGAGTCTCGATCTTTGGATAAGGAACCAGCTTTTCTTCATCAGCTCTCTTCACTTCACTGGAGCTTGAGCTTGCACACTCAGTAGTTTTATTAGACTGAGTTGCTTCAGTGACTGTCTTTTCATCTTTATGTACTGGTTGAGGCCCATATACCATGGTTGCTCCATTCAGGGACTCTTTCAACAATTCATCGGCAGTTTGGGGCACTCTAATGTATTCATGTTGTAATGGGGGAGGAAAATTTCCATCCCCGAGGCCACATGTTTCTTTTACATGCTCGAGTCGCTCCTCTGATTTGAATAAAGCATGATGAGAGTCCATCAGTTTCTTTTGAATAACTTGATGTTTCTCAAGGGCAGTTTGGGAAGTGTCAAGTTTGGTTCTTAGTTCCTCCACCTCCTTAGTTAGCTCTTCTACCTTAGCGTTAGCAAGCCTAAGATAGGTGCTTTTATCACTCACCTGACGTTGAAGACTCTTAACATCTACTTAAATGGCCTCAAGTTTCACTCTAAATATTCTGGTCTTACTTTTGGACTCCCTAAGGTCTCTAGTAATTGATTCGCGATTTAGGGTCTCATTGGTGAACTTACGTTCCCAGTCTTTACATTCATTCAAAATAGCCTGACACTTAGGATTACAACATATCTCATTGTTGTTGGTAGATGCAGTGCTACCTGGTTGAATGAGAGCCATGATCGGATTGAAAAGTCTCAACTGGATCGGAAAGACAGCTTTTTGATCGGGCAGAGTTTCGGCTCAACCAAAGAGTGTAAGCTGATCGAAAAGTCACGAAGGGACTTTCCGATCGAAACGGAGTTGATCAGAAGTCACGAAGGGACTTTTCGATCGAAACGAGCCTGATCGAAAAGTGACAAGGGACTTTCTGATCGAAAGGCGAGCTGATCGAAAAGTCACGAAGGGACTTTCCGATCGAAAGGCAAGCTGATCAAAAAGTCACAAAGGGACTTTCCGATTGAAATGGGCTGACCGAAAAGTCACAAGGGACTTTCCGATCGAAACGGAGCTGATCGAAAAGTCACGAAGGGACTTTCCGATCGAAACGGACCTGATCGAAAAGTCACGAAGGGAGTTTCTGATCGAAAAGTGGTGAACCGGGAAGTACTCTTTGACCGAGAAGCACCGAGGCCGATCGAAAAGCTTCTCAGCCTAATCGAAAAGCCCCAGGATTCGATCGAAAAGTATCCAAAAGGGTCGAAAAGCCAAAGATTTCGATCGAAATAAGGGTCAAAGCCACAGATTTCGATCGAAAAGCTTATAGTTCACGGGCTTCTTGCTTCTGCAACACTTGTAGCCAATCACAAGAGACTCACAAACAAAACCGTTAGTAACACCTTAAAACACTTGGAGCAAAAATATGAAACAAAATAAAAATGAAAGGTCTAGAAAAATTCAACGACCAATTCCCCATCAAAAATAATTTACACCAACTTCAATTAAGCGGCCGTTTACAGCTTCAAAAACCGGATGACGTAGACCACACAATCTAAATAAATGTGAAGGGCATTTGTGTACTTATAGTAAACTTCAATCCACGTAAATTAAATTCTATTTAATCTAATGCACGGGTAAAATTACCGTTACCCTCGATTCGGCCATACACATGATTTCGGCCGGAGACCTCAATTGCAATCCGAAAACCCGCAGTCGTCCCGTGGATTGTGAACGAAAATCTTCTAAAAATCAAATCTCACTTATTTTTGGATGACAGCTTTGACAATTAAATTTTTTTTTCTTTAAGCAGATTTAATTTCAATCGGATCAAGTCCAAAATTGGAAAACAAAACTTTAAACAATCAAACTAGTTGACAACAATCAAAACATCATTTTTTTAGAACCCTAATTATTCTTCATTGCCGTCAACCACAAAAATCACCCGAATGACAACCGAAAATTACCGAAACACTTGAATCCGATATCGTGAGAGCCTCGAAACGCTTGTTTCTTGGCTCTGATACCAATTGTAAGGATCGATTTTACACCCACACGGGATATCAAAGTCTATAACCACCGTGCGGAATCCGGTGATTATAGGTGATTCAAGATTAATTGTAAATAATATGAATAAGCAATAAGAACAAGAACACAAACCAGAAGAAGAAAAACACTTTACTAATCACCTTGATTGCAATACATTGATCGAAATTCTCTCTAGAGAATTTCGTAAACACCAATTCGCAAAAACACCAAAAGAGCAACCAGCAACCTATTCTAGGCAATAATAGGTTCTATTTATAGGAGATGATTAGCTTGTTTTCCAAGCTAATCTCCTAAACCCTAATTAACTCTAATTCCCGTATTTAACATTTTAGGCCCACTAAACTCCATCTAAACTCTTTCTAAATGAGCCCAAACATGTCTAAATTGGCCCAATGACCCAATATACCCATAACCCAACTAATTTTCACCTATTCTATCACATAGGCCTTCAAAATAGTTCGCCAATAGGTGATTTAATACACAAGCCACAAAGTATTCCCTTACACGGGGAGGAGGAGCTCCCTCCCACTGACTCTCTCGGTGTCACACACACATATGTGTGTGGGTGTCGGCTGGAAATGAAACATAGGGGGGGGGGGGAGAAACCCTACCAAAAAGGTTTTATTATTATTATTATTATTATTATTGTTGTTGTTGTTGTTGTTGTTATTATTATTATTATTATTATTATTATTATTATTATTATTATTATTATTATTATTAATTTGACAAACTTTCAAGGTTCTTGTGTGTTTTTCTACCATTCTAATTTTTATGTTTAATCCGGTAACGATTATGAATCCAATTTCTGAAGCATTCAAGATGAGTATGTGTGGCTAATCTCCCATTGATTAACCTCGAGATGTAGGGTTAGTTAGGTTTTCTAGTTCTGTTATGTGATTGTACTTAGACTGGGTGTAAATTCATTCATTCGATTGATGATTAAGTGACAAACCATTGATTATTTACTTTTATTAAAGATTGGTTTTACAAGCTTTGATTTACTTTCTCATTAATTCCATGCTTAAATTTTAAGTAATTTTTAAGGTTATTTCTACCTAATTGATATACATTAAAACAAATTTTTAGCTGTAGTCGTTATTCAGTTTCAGACTGTTAACCAGCATCCACTAGATTCCTTGGTCTTGTGTGTATCCTTCAAATTGAAAACCAAATTAACTCATGTCTATGTGACGGTGGTTCAGACCATCGATGAGCGTAAACAGGTCATGCAACACGATATTTTTGGTCTACAACAGGACATAGCCTATTTTAGGTCTCGCCAGGACGACTACTATGGAAGGTTCCCTAGTGGCGGCCCAGGTCAGGGAGGGTGTGGACAGGGAGGCCAGGGTGGATCAGCGCAGTAGGGGAGGATGCTAGTGGTTCATGTTTGTTTTTGTGACCCATAACTCTATTTTGCACGGTAATCTATGTGCAAAAATTTGACATTCAGTATGATACTTTTGTGTGGTTGCTATGTTTGAACAATTTAATTTTCAGTACTTCTATTTTTATTTTATCATGTATGGAGTGATGGATAATGTTTATGTTTAGTATTTATGTTTTCTTTTCTTTTCTGTGGTTGATTGAGCTAGATTAAACACGAACTTGGCAAGCTTTTAAAAGCTATCTGGACCCGGATGTCAGAATTGCATGTGGTAACCACTCCACGGGTAAAATACAGAGGAAACCCTGCCGAATTTTTCCTAACCCTTAACTTTCATTTTATATTTTTCTCAATTTGCACACACAAAGACACATTGAGGACCATGTGCAATTTAAGTGTGGGGACGAGAAAACATCGCAAAACTTACTGTGGATTTAAACTTTTGCTTTGTCCATATTCAGGCCTTAAAGAAAAGTCTCTTGGAAACATGGCCTATATGATGCCCAAATTTTTAAAAAGTTCGATGTTTTCAAGAAACCGTGTACGTAAATATTTTTCCTTTAACTACTAACAAACTCAAATTGCATTGAATTGGAAGCTTTTAAATCTTTTTAAATAAACTTTTAGAGAAGAAAATAAATTTATTTGCATTTGAGCTTACATTTTTCCTTCTTCCCATTCCAGTGAGCATATGAGCCCCATTAGCATAATAAACATGCACTTTTCTTCTTGACTTTGAGAGAAATCAGATAACTCGATAAAGGTAGATTTTGACACGGTAATACATATCGAAATGGACAAAATTGGGAACATATATTTAAATAATTGAGGCATTTAGGATTTTTTTACCACCTTTTCATGCTTCTCATCTATTTTCTTTTCCTATTTTAAAAATACTCCCCCTAGATAACCTCTTTGAGCCTAAACCCTTTTCTTTCTTTCAACCCAAACAGTTACAAAAATATCGATTTGCAACACAACCCTACTGAAAAAGCCTTTAACGGATCGTTTCTAGGTCGATAAAGATATGAGACGGAAGCTTTGTCATTAAATCGTGTCGAATGGTTACAAAAACCGAAGGAGAATACATCATTTAAGCACCAAGGGAGGTTGGAGAGGACCTCTCCTCTCTGACACAAGATCTGTACAGACTCTGGAACAAATGACACAAAACTTAGCTTGATTCACGTTACTGAAACTATTTATACTCTAGATAACTAACGAACTGGAGAGACTCACGAACCCATAGTTCATTAACTGCGAACCTCCAGTTCGTTGTTCAGTTCGTGATTCAGTTCGTGACCCTACAAACTTCTTCTAAAACTTTAGTCTGTTTAACAATTCGAATAGTAACGACCACACAAGGTTCGTGCTCTAACAAATCCCCCCTTGGATGTTACTGTCCAATTAAAATCTTGATCTTCTAGCAATCTTCAGTCAACTCGCTGCAAACGTCTTTATCTTCAGCAAACTCTCCTTGACTGAAACTTCAGGAATACAGTGCACAGCTCGCAATCTTGGATAATCACCACACCCAATAAGTTCCCCTTTGCTTCAAAACATATCAGAAGATAAAGTTCACTTAATCAGTTGTCTTGGTAATCGTTAGACCTCTTGAACAACACATCATAAAAACATAAATTCATAATTATAATACACTCTGATCTTCATGACAACCAACACATTCAAAATCTTCAATTATAGAAATTCCCCCTCAGAGTGAAATTCATCCTAATATTTCAGCAGTCAAAGAACCTCTCGTCGACATATGAATCAACAAAGTATTAGGCATATGATAGAGAGTTCCAATCCATAACATGGAAATCTTGAACACATTCGTTAACACAAACATCAGAACAAAAACACCTTCACGAAGATCATAAATTACCGTTAATGTTGATACATGGTTCCTGGTCGTCATGTGAAGTATCAAATACAAGACAAAGTGATGCAAGTTTGTGCTGAGCCGAACTCTAGGCGAACTCCAGTTCGGACTCACACGAACCTGGTCCGAACCTCAGTTCGGCAGATCGTGTTTTAGCTTAAAATGTTCATTCTATAAATAGCTTGTCTTGTATTGAGATTACAACTTTTTGGCAAATCTTCTATGTGTTTTACTATGTAACCTCTCAGTGGTCTAATACTAAAGTCTGGGTATTTACTCTCGTGTTCTTCGTTTAAACATAGATTTCGATACGATTGTGTAGACGATCCACCGCTCACACACTTTCAAGTGGTATCAGAGCATTTGGTTCTCTCTACTGATCGGAAATTTGTGTTTTCTATCACTTTGAGTCAAAATCCCAAGGTTTTTACAAGACCTCATTGATTTTGTATTCATTTGATCATCTCGAGTGTGATTTTTGTGAAAATTTATTTCCTAGATTGTTTCTATTGAGTTTACTTGAGTTCTTGTTGAAAATCTCGTTCAAAAACACTGAATATCACAAAATTCGAGTTCATAATGTTTCAGTTCGTATGAGGTTCGGGGATACTGAAATTCACTAGAGAAGCTAAGGGGAGAGAAGCTTCTAGTTCTTCTTCGAGTTCATCAAAGACCCCAGGTTATAAGACTAAAAGATTGAGTTTTGAGATCAAGGAAGTACCAGTTCAAGCTAAGAAGCCAGTAAAAGCTGAACAGATTCCAAAAGCAAAAGTTTCAAAGAAATCACCTCCTCAGAAGGAAAAATCTTATTATTCTGGTAGATCATCATCTTTAAGGAGTCCATCTCCTAGGTATGACTCATATGATGATTTCTTTGATAACTTTGATTCTGATCATTCTTCTTGTTGCTGATTGTCCGACGACTGCATATATCTTAAATTTCATGAGAGACTTTGTTATGATGTCGTCAACCGGACATCTTGTTGCTGATTGTCCGACGACTGCATATATCCACAACACTGCTAATATGTGGATAACAAAGGTTAGATTTTTGATGAACCATGGTCTCCAAAAGTCAAATCTAATCGTAAGCCGTCTTGGTTCAAACTGAGTACGCCGATTGATTCATATTCTGGTTCTGATCAGAAATTAAAATCTTTAAAAATATGGAAACCAAAGATTGTTTCCAAAGCCAATAGTGACTATGTGGAAGACACCGGGCGACCCGACGCTGTTGAATCGGGTTGATCCCAGAGCGACTAATGTTTTATTTGGTGTCAACAGGTATTTCAGGAAGATCTTTCGGTAATTGAAAAATTGCTGATTGTGAAATATCTGTGATAACTTAAACTGCATTTCCAAAATCATTTTAGTTTTCAAAATGCTCATATGTTAGTATTCGTGTTGGTTGATCAATTTCTGATTTGTTTTCACTCCGTCTCATTTTGAGGGGGAGTTTGTTTTTTGCAAAAATACAAAAATAGTGTGTTATTTTTCAACTATTAAAAATGAAAATCTAAAAAATAGAGTTTGTCATTTTTAGGGGGGGGGGGGGGGATTTGAAAAGATAAAAACATTGAAAAATGCAAAAATCCAAAAACATTAAAAAAATGAGAAATTGTATCCAACATGATTGAGAAATGATGGTACATTGGCTTACATCGTCTGACTCATGGATAAAGTAAGTGAAAAAAATCATAAGACCGTTGTTCGATGTGCTAGGTAGGTTCGGCAAATCATAAAGTATGCAAATGTGATATACACTAAATCTGATGCTTGACCTAGTGGACAACATCTTGATGCATATCTCAAGATATATCAAGTAAAAGATATGTGAAAAGAAAAATGAGAAGTCACTGTGTATACGTGTGTTCATTTTGCAAAGATTTAAACTTGCTTGATTTTCTTTATTTGCTCAAACTGTCGGACTTACTGTGCGTATCAAAAGATCGACCTGATTGTTGTGTATTTGAGGTTCTGCTTTATTTTTTTTTTTGGTGTTTCGTATAACTCATCGGACTTTCTTTACTTGTACGGGAGTACCGACTTGATCGTTGTTGAGTTATACAATTTCAACTTGTTTTATTTTCTTATTTTGTTAAATCCGAGTCCTTATCTGCGTATCAAAAGATCGACCTTAAGGTAGACGATTTAACATTCTTATTTCTTTTTGCATGGAACACAGTTGACTATATCATGTATATAATCACTATGTGTTTAATCACAAGTGAAATCACAAAAGTGTGATAAGCGAAAAGCATATCTAAGTATGTCTGATAGTGTGGGGTACACTGGTCAAAGCAAATCTAATCAATACCTTAACATATCCAGATGTTATGAGTATGATTGTGCCTGAGTTTAAAGTTGACAAATTATATCTGCAATCGGCATGGCTTATGTGCTACAATAATCGAAATTGAAGTGTAGTTCAGCATGTTATGTCCAATATGATCCCAAGTCGTGATCTTTCCCACAAAAGACAAAAATAGTGTCTGATTCTGTATTGCATTTAAATTTCATATCAGAAAATACTAAAAAGATTTTAGGTGTGTTTCGATATAAAGTTTTGAAAAATCAAAAAAGATTTTATTTCTTGTTTTCTTTTTCGATTGATCAACACGGAATACGAAATCAATTTCAAAATCAATATATCTTGGAGTCTCGAAGAAACGTTTTTGCACCAAGATTATTTATGTTGGCAGATTTCTAAGTGGAAAGAGAACATCACAACTTCAAGTCTTCTGAAGTTGTTGATAAAGAGTTTACACAAGCTACAATGTCATGTATTCAAGATCAGACTCTTCGTAGAGTAGAGGAAGAGTTTGATTGAAGATACTAGTTATTGTGGAAGCTGATACTGCACATGTCGAGGGGGAGTTTGTTGATACATGGTTCCTGGTCGTCATGTGAAGTATCAAATACAAGACAAAGTGATGCAAGTTTGTGCTGAGCCAAACTCTAGGCGAACTGCGGTTCGGACTCACACGAACCTGGTCTGAACCTGAGTTTGGAAGATCATGTTTTAGCTTAAAATGTTCATTCTATAAATAGCTTGTCTTGTATTAAGATTACAATATCTTAGAAAATCTTCTATGTGATTTACTGTGTAACCTCTCAGTGGTCTAATACAGAAGTCTTTGTATTTACTATCGTGTTCTTCGTTTAAACATAGATTTTGATACGATTGTGTAGACGATCCACCGCTCACGCACTTTCAGTTAACCCTTAATTGATTGCTTTTGAATATTAACCTTTTCAATCATGAAGCAAGACGCTTCAACTGTTCCCAATTTCCCCCTTAAAGAAGTAGTATATTCAAATATTGATTCCAACCCCGTATTAATAAATCCTTTAAGTGGAATGCTAAACTCAAGTGGCCCGCAACGAAATCTTTAAATTTCTTCAATTCGTGGAAAAGACGACACACGTCTATAGTAATCACTTTCTTGTCTCTGAATATATGCCCATCATCGGGAACTCGTGTTCTCGAATCTCTGTCCATCATCAAGAACAATGACTACCCAAAAACACGTTTCTTAAAATTCGATGACTAACTGGGGGAAATTGGGTTGGAATCAAGATTTGAATATATCACTTCTTTAGGGGGAAATTAGGAACAATTGAAGCGTCCCGTTTCATAATTTAAAAAGTGAATATTCAAAAGCAATTAGTTCAGGGTTGACGGTAATTTGTGATCTTCGTGAAGGTGTTTTATGTTCTGATGTTTGTGTGAACGTAAGTGTTCAAGATTTTCATGTTATGTTTTGGAACTCTCTATCATATGCCTAATACTTTGTTGAGTCGTGTGTCAACGAAAGGTTCTTTGACTACTGAAACATTAGGATGGATTTATTCTGAGGGGGAATTTCCGTGATTGAAAATTTTGGATGTGTTGGTTTTCATGAAGATCAGAGCGTATGATAAATTTGTGAAGATTATGAGTTTACGTCTTTATGCGGTGTTGTTCAAGAGGTCTAACGATTACCAAAACAGCTGATCAAGTGAACTATTATCTTTTAATATGTTCTGAAGCAAGGGGAACTTATTGGTTGTGGTGATTGTTCAAGATTGTGAGCTGTGCACTGTATTCCTAAAGTTTCAGTCAAGGGGAGTTTGCTGAAGATAAAAACGTCAGTAGCAAGCTGACTGAAGATTGCTAGAAGATCAAGATCTGCATTTGATAGTAACGTCCAAGGGGTAATTTGTTAGAGCATGAACCTTGTGTGTTCGTTACTGTTCGAATTGTTTAACAGACTAGAGTTTAGAGAAGTTCGTAAGGTCACAAACTGAATCACGAATCGAACAACGAACTAGAGGTTTGCAATTAATGAAATGTGGGTTCGTGAGTCTCTCCAGTTCGCTGGTCAGCTAGAGTATAAATATTTTTGGTTACGTGATTCAAGATAAGTTTTTGGTCATTTGTTCCAGTGTTTGTATAGATCTTGTGTCACAGAGGGGAGTTTCTGTCCAACCTCTCCCGGTGCTTAAACGATGTATTCTCCTTCGGTTTTTGTAACCATTCGACATGATTTAATGAAAAAGCTTCCGTCTCAATCATTTATCGACCTAGAAATGATCCGTAACCACTTTTTCACCTACACCTTTACCCTTTTATTTTTCACCCCTTATTTTTGTAAACGGGTCTTTTCGAAAATTCAAATGTGACTTTTTCTTTCATTTAATAATTAAAGGATAAAATCCAAGTGGGCATTGGATTTTGCACTCCTTTTGTGTCAAAAAAAAAAGAAGCTCTTAAGGATTTTTTAAGTTAAAAGTTATAAAAAAGGATTTTAAAGAAAACCACCGTTTACACCTCTTTCCATATCCAAAACCCCAAGCCTACCCTTTCTAAAACCCTCGTGATAACTATGTGAATTATGGTGAGATATGTGGAAGTTCGATTCCATGTCAAGCCTATGCTCTCTAGTCGTTTTCACCTTGGTTCGTTTTCACCTTGGTACATGTGTTCACCACAAATAAACAAATACTAACCCGAGAGATGAGTGATCACTTGTGAGGTATGTAAGTGAGTATAAAAATAAACTTCTAGTAGGCTTGATGTAATAATCATTTCACTAAATATAAGAGTAGAAAATTTAATGGAATAAAAGTTAAACGAAAGTGGAGGAACAACCTTTATAGTACCTGGGATCTTGAGAACACTACTAATAAAAACTTTGGGATGTGTCAAGTCTCAATATTACTGAGTTTTGCTTGAGGACAAGCAAATGTTTAAGTGTGGGGATGTTTGATATGCATCAAATTATACATATTTTTATATTAAATATTCCCTGCATTTTGGTTGATTTCTGACTAACTACAAACAAAACAAAGTGATTTTGCTTTCTTTTTAGTTTTCCAGGATTAACAAGGGAAAAATTACAAAAGGAGCACAAAATGTTGAAAATATGAAGAAAAATGCTAACTTTGTGATTTTTGACCTTGGGCACGGCCCGTGCTCCACCAAGCACGACCCGTGCTCCACCTTAGCAAGCTTCCTAAAGAATACTTCTTCATTCTGACACAACACGACCCGTGCTCCTGATCGAACATGGCCCGTGCTCTTGACCCCTGGCAAGCACGGCCCATGCCTCTATCAAAACACGACCTGTATTCACTGACTAGATAGGATCCCGAAGATTATCTTTGAAGCACGACCCGTGCCCTGATAGGCATAGCCCATGCTTTTGCCAGATTTTTCCTATAAAAGGATGGCCTCCTTTATCATTTGAACTTGCTCAATTCTTTCCTTTCTTCTTTAGATTAGATTTTCATTTTCTTTGAGCCACTTGGTGCTTTTAAGCATTTGACAGCGAGTTTGTACGAACATTAACTTAATTAGATTCTATTTAAAGTTTGTATATGATTACTCATTTTCTGTTAAGAAAATATTTATGGTCATTATTGGCTAAACTCTTACACTCACTTGGGGGTAAATAAGTCTTTTGCGGGTTGGTAAAATAAGTTTATAAGCTCACCTTAAGGTAGGTACGAATGACTTTATAAAAACTCGTTATATTGAAAGTGTATTGTCACCCTTTTGAACACATGTATCTTGTGTATTGCGGACCATTTGAGGAGTCAAAAGCTCATCAGTTGGACCCATGACACCTGACTGGGGGACGATGCATGATCCTTATGGTGACTCGTACCCTTTGCAAATCAATACATTCAAGTGTTTTATGTCTATGTAAGCAAACTAGGTTTTCACGCGTGTTCATTCTGAAGGTAATGGTTGGGATGAAGGGTTTGTAATATTTCGCCACCGTGTAGATCCAGTGATGAATGCGTAGGTGAACTTGGCTCTGGTTACGACCGCCCATGAATGTACGAGAGCAGTGCATGGAGGAAATGGACCTTATTTCCTTATAAAGATCTTTTTCATAATAAATTAATCTGATGCCTTGGTTGTTCCCCTGCTGGTTCATGACAACGTATTCGAATGTAACGGTACTTTGACCATAAGTCCCTACAACTAAATGCCATTCACACAAACTATATTTGTTTCTAACATTAGAAGTACTCGTGGGATTCATACCAAATGGGTGATTAGCAGGAGGAACGTGAGAATGGATTGGAGGCTGAGAGGTGGTTCATTCGTCTGTTTTGTGAAACCGAGATACGATCTTACTACTGCATGCTTTGATCAAATGTAGAGAACACGAGAAGTAAATAAGAGATTTTGTATTGATCACTAGAAGATACACACACAAACTCTCTCTGGTTTCTCTCTCTAGAAAACACACACAGAAAGTGTAGAATGACTGAACTGGTACCAACTCATTCTAACACACACCTATTTATACTAAGTGACTTAGCACCCAACGTACCAACTAGTACGCCGGACCACATGGTCCGCCGGACCATATGGTACGCCACCTACGATATAGTCACTACAACACATTATAAGACATGCTCACATAGATACAATACACGAGACACTCATAGCATATGGATATGCTCTAACAAACTCCCCCTTAACGTGTAGTGTATCTATTCTCTAACTAAACTTCAGTCTTCAATCTTCAACATTGCTGCATCCGATCTTCGATTTGAAATCTTGTCAGAAATAGAGCTTGCATGGCTGGATCACTCTTGAATCATCTTCAAACTTCAAGATCCACTTGTGAAAGATAAAACATACTCTCCCTTTCACCATGCTTGAGTCTTGACACATATAACCTGCAATTTCAGAAGACAGAAACGCGATTTCCTTTTCTTTTGAAAATTAATTTAATCTTGGCGCAAAACTTCTCTTTGAGAATCCAAGATATAGATTTTGAAATTTGATTTCGTATCACATGTCGATCGGTCGAAAACAAATAAGAAATAAAATCTTTTTGATTTTTTTTTTAAATTTTATATCAAAACACACCGAAAATATTTTTGGACTTTTCAGATATGAAACATAAAATGCAATACAGAATCAGACACTCTTTTTGTCTTTTGCGAGAAAGATCACAACTTGGAATCATATTGAACATAACATGCTGAACAACACTTCAATTTCAATTACTTCAGCACATAAGTCATGTCGATTACTGGTATAATTTGTCCATCTTAAACTCAGGAAAAATCATACTCATAACATCTGGATATGTTATTGTATTGATTAAGTTTGCTTTGACCAGTGTACCCCACACTATCAGACATACTCAGATATGTATTTTCTGTTATATCACACTTTGTGATTTTATTTGTGATTTAATCACATTATGATTGTATTTATGATTTAGTCAACTGTGTTCCATGCAAAAAGAAATAAGAACGTTAAATCGTCTACCTTAAGGTCGATCTTTCGATACGCAGATAAGGCCTCGGATTTAACAAAATAAGAAAATAAAACAAGTTGAAATTGTATAATCCAACAACAATCAGGTCGGTACTTCCGTACACGCAGAGAAAGTCCGATGAGTTATACGAAACACCAAAGAAAATAAAGCAGAACGTCAAACGAACAACAATCAGGTCGATCTTTCGATACGCAGAGAAAGTCCGATCGTTTGACAAAATAAAGAAAATCAAACAAGTTTAAATCTGTGCAAAATGAACACATGTATACACAGTGACTTCTCATTTTCTTTTTCACATGTCTTTTCCTTGATATCATAAGACATGCATTAAGATGTTGTCCACTTGATCAAGCATTATTATTTAATGTATTTATCACATCTAAATACTTTCTGATTTAATGCCAAGCCTACCAAGCACATCGAGCAATGATCTTATGGCTTTTTCATCTAATTTATCCACGAGTCAGACACGTAAGCCAATGTACCATCATTTCCCAATCATGTCGGATACAATTTCTCATTTTTCAATGTTTTTTGTATTTTTCTATTTTTCAGTGTTTTTGTATTTTCTGTTTTTCTCCCCCATAAAATGAAAACTCTATTTTTGGATTTTCATTTTAACACAAACAAAAACACAAAGACGCTATTTTTGGTTTTTCAGTTTTCTCTCCCTAAACGACATACGGAATGGAAAAAGAAAAAAAATTGACCTTTCGACATGGATACCTTTCAGGTTTAGCTTTCAGAAAAATTTCAGTTTTGAAATTGATATCACATGTAATTTAACTTTAATCAGCAAAATACTCCTCCATCAGTAACTTTGCAATCACCGATAGGTCTTCTAGAAGTACCTGCACACTGGTCAAACAAATCAGTTTATAAATGACCCGAAGCGAATCGCTTCTGGTCGACCAGTATCTTGGTTTCCTTTTGAAACCTCCTTAGGTTTCCAGTTTTGTTGTTTTGGTAAATCAGTATTTGATGAACCAGTCACTGTTGATTGTGACGAACAACCTACATATGGAACATTTTGAAAACGAGGAATAAATCTTCCTTGATTTTTGAAAAATGTAGGTTGTGAATATTCATCAAATACTCTGCCATATTTATCAATGAATCGTTGTTTGGCAGCTTTACCAACATGTGGAACCTTTCCTTTTCTTGAACTAGAAGCAGCAGAAACCGGACAATCTTGCGCCATATGCCCTTTTTGTCGGCAATTATAACACAAGCGATTGTTTAAATTTTGACGTTTGGGAATCTGCAAAGCTTCACAAACATTAACACCTCCAAAAGGATCATAAAAGGAACCGAATACCTGATAACGATGATCATGAACCCATTTTGAAGTCGGGCTCTTTGGAATAGAATTTGATCCTCCAGAAGAATATTGGACATATTGATTCTTCTTGTTCCTCGGATCAGCAGTCTTCACAAATACTTCAGCAATTTTCTGAGCATCCACGCAGTGTAGCGGGAATTCTTTGTTAGAAAATATTTGTTCTGAACCCTTGAGTTTGTAGAATCTCTCAGGTTGAACCTTCTCAGCTTTGAAGACATATTTCTTTACTTGCTTCACATTGACTCTTTTCAGTTGTTGTTGTTTTGGAAATTTTGAACTACCACCTTGATCAGCTTTTCCTTCAAATCCCAAACCAACACTCTTTCATGAATCCTTCTCTCCCATTCCAGTAGATTTATGCCCATTCTTTGCCAATCTAGAAAATTCAGCTTTAACTTTCTTGAGATCTTTTGGAGCATTGACAATTGTTTCATCAATGTAAGTGTTTGAACTTGCTGATTTCTCTTTGTCTGTAGACAAAGAACCAGACACACCCTTTTGAGCTTCAGAATTTTCAGTACTCTTACCTTTTTCCTCTTTCTTTCCTTTAACCGATTTAGAACTAACAAATTCAGAATAATCACCAGTCTCAACCTTGTTTTTCAAATCATGAACGCCTTCTTTGAGACTTCCTGGTGGTGACACAGTTTTGTTAAACAATGTCTCAAAATTTCTATCTTTGGCCAAGAAACTTGTAAAAGATGTAGAATTTGTAACATTGTTCAAAAGACGTTTTGAATCAATGACTTCAATCTTTAGTTCAGAAATCTGTTGTTGAGCCTTAGCCAATTCTGTTTCTGTAGCAATCAACTTCTTAGCCACTTTAAGAGTTTCATACTTTTGCAACCTCAACTCATCTAATCCTGCCCACAATTCCTTCGTTAGCTTGTCTTCATTTCTTTTCTGAATATCCAAATTTGAAGTTTGCAACTTATTTACTCTTGTCAGTTCCCGCTTCTCATCTAACAACTTCTCCATATCAAGCTGATATGCTTCAATTTTAGCAACCGAGTCATCAGAAGCCTTGGTAAGTAAATCAAGTTTAATCTTGGGCTTTTCAAACAAATTACTAAAATCATTGGCAACATCCTCAGCCTCTGCCTTCCATTTCGCAACTTCCTTGACTAAGTCATCCTTTTCTTCAGATAACTTTGTAAC
>JBCNJP010000321.1:0-2500 GCA_039602395.1 Deinandra increscens subsp. villosa
TTTTTGTCAATACCCAAACATGTTTTCATTTAATCTAAACCTGGAGGGTCTATTTGGTAATTATCTCAAACCTGTTTCATATGTTGTAAAATGTGGAGGGACTAGAATTGACATTTGACCAAAGCTACAATGAATGTCATTTACGACATTCAAAATCCCAGAAGACGGTTTCACCGAGCATCTCGCTCCGGTCATCATGCCGACTGTTTCTTCTTGGCAATCAAGAATCAAATTAATGGCAAATCAATACAATTCGATTCCATTTATACTCACCCAAACCCTTCTTCATTCACTCCACATTCCTCTCCATCGATCCTCTCTGTCCCATCGCAGACACCTCACCACTGTCACTCGAGAAATTCCGGCCACCCACTGTCTAATCGACCTCCATTCAGTCACCATCGTGATCGCCTTTCAACATCGAGCAAGCAGGTGCCCTCAGGTTTGAGAATTAAAGCAAGGTGCGGAGTGGTCGTCAAAGTTTCGGGTCTCGTTTCGGTGTTTAAAACTCGTTGTATCGCATCTTCGACTCAAGGTAACGACTCCTTAATGTTATTCGCAGCCTTTTATGTGCTTATTTTATGTTTCGCAATTTTCCAGTCGCCGGAAAATATCTCCGGCGACATTAGGGTTGTGGGTGAAGAAGATGATGCAGGGCGGGTACGGGTTAAATAAATTTCGTTCCGGATATGAACCAGACGCCAAACTGGCACGGTGGTTCGGGTACGGGACTTGGTTGCGAGAGGTCGGGGGTTCGAAACCCGCCCTACACGTTTTTTTTTGTTCCTGTTTTCTCCATGCAGTCTGTTTCCTGTTTCCCTAACTGAATAAAAAAAATAACAGCGACTCTTTTACCAAAACAGAAATCTGGCTCAGTGGTTAGAATGTTGCTGCGTGTAGGTGAGGTCGCGGGTTCGAACCCGGGCGACCTCCTTGTCTCTGTTTTTTTAATCTTTATGAAATGATCAATTGTTAAGTCAAAGTTTGCACAAGATGATCCATTGATAGATTATAAGCCCGTAAAAATATAATTATGATACGTAAGACTCGTAAATCATATTCTTAGTTGTAAAATATGTTTAACTTGTTATCTTTAATTAAAAATAGATTTCTAATATCTATATATATATATATATATATATATATTGATATAAAATTCTAGTTTTACATAAAAGGTAAGATATAATATATATATATATATATATATATATATATATATATCTTGAGTAAAATAATATATAAACTTTTGCCGTTAGATTTCCACTGAAATAACCGGATATTTTATGATAACCATTAATATATATGAATATATATTCATTGTCCTCGCAAATTCGTTGTTATCGTCACTTGAACATTTAATTAATATATATTGTATTTTCTCGTACTATTTCGATAATCGCTCTGATTTGGCACAAGTGTCATCCTCGACTTGTTTTAAATTCCACGATCACTCGTTTTTATTGTTTACGTTAGATTTAATAGTTAGAACACACACTTATACTCGTATGCTCGTTAGGTGATTGATTGCTTGCGCAAGACTCGTTCTTGGTACTTGAATTAATTGTTTTATCTGGAAACTTTGCTGAGCAACCTAAGGTGAGTTTCATGGCCCCATTTTACTTATTTTAATCCTGTTGGGGGAGATTAACATGCAAACACTTCAACTGTTAGATATATATATCACCTGAATGATAGTGGCACACTTATGATAAAGCCCTCACTTTATAGTTACTGTCAATGTGACATCAGCTGGAACTTATTTAGTAGATCTACTGGGTTTGACAGCCCCACCCGGGTCAGTCGCTCTGGCACGATTGGATATCGAACGGGTGTTATGAACTTCTTAGTCTTAACGAGGCACAATTGAACTTGTCGAGCTTCAGTAACTGGATAGCTAGTTGATCTAGGTAAACGTGCACTGATTTCTTGAAAATAGTCTAGCTAACTATTGATATATTATCTGGATTTTACTGAACTGTTAAACTGATGAACTGATTAAACCTGTGAACTCACCAACCTTTGTGTTGACACTTTAGCATGTTATATCTCAGGTCGCTAAACTGGATTGTCTGCCACGAGCTAGGATGCACCACATAAGGATTTCTATTACCATGCATGCATCATAGACTTATTTATTTATCGAACTTATTAACTTTTGGTTTGCGCATGTTTTGGCGCTTGAACAATTATTACAACTTTGTCGATTACGCTTCCACATTTAAAAACGCATTTACTCTGGTTTTACTTTTACATTGCATATAGACTGTTCGTATGGCTAATGTGTTCGATCCTGGTTTGTCACGCTCCCTGCGGCGCGTTGTCGCGCGTGGGAATTTTGGGGGTGTGACATATCGCCTTTCGTTTCTTCTCTGTTGTAGAGTTCCTACAGCACCCTTATCGCCTCAGGGGATTTTGTGAAAATGTAGTTTGATAAAGACGAGGCCATTGAAGATGTGTAAAGAGAAAGGAAGATAGTGAATTTCTGAAAAAAATGTCTCTA
>JBCNJP010000321.1:5000-34829 GCA_039602395.1 Deinandra increscens subsp. villosa
AACCACAAAAAACTAACAAAATTATAATGTATTTGGTGTGATTTTTCTAAAAACAATATTAACGCGTACTATATGTATGAGTTTTAATATTAGTGCACATGTGCACTAAACCTAATTATTATCGTTAGGATTCTGTCACAATTCCTAATAACTGTTAACTAGAAAACAAGAAAGCAAACTGGTAGAAATAATGAACAGATATGAAATCAGAATAAGGAAACAAATATCATCTAAGACTGATCCCTATTCATGCATTACCTAGACCTGACATTGACATAATGTATACGAACTGTCTAATGGGTCTATAGTCGCTAAACTGACAAATCAACAACTAAAACCACAGCCATAATGAAGTATCCACGAATTAATGACCTAGCTATAGGACACTAAACACATGATCTAAGACCTAGGATCATAGACCAATCCTATTCTGATTAACCATGATGGACTAATAAGTTATAACCCAATTACATACCCATAACATACGCATTAATATTTAGTCATTTAACTATTCCTTTTACCCAATACATGGAAGCTAAGATTCATGACCAAACATAGAGACATTCTTCAATCAAGATAGATTATCGAACATGCATAATCACCATTTCCTATCTAGGCTCGCTAAAGTTCCTAAACACATATTGAAATCGCTAGATAACAACTAAAAAATAGCATCAATTCAAAAAGCAGAATACGTCTATCCTACCAACCAAATCAATAACTACTAGGAAAGAGAGTTAGCCTCTCATAGCTAAACTAGTGAAAACAGCAAAGGTAATGTAAATAAACTTCATTGTAAATGCAAACCAGAGTTGATCGATGGCGAATCTTCGAATTCTTCAATCTCACGAACAATTGGACACTTCTTGGATCGTCTAAGGCTTGGAATCTCGACTTCTAGCTTCTGAAATCTTCTGGTACCGTACTCTATTGGTCTCAATTGTGCAACCCCTTGAAATGACAAAACGATTGGGTATTTATAGGTTTCATTTTCGTTTTCAGAACCTAGGTGTAACGGATCGTGATACGGTCACGGGCCGTGAGCGCCGCCAAGATTTTACGGATTAGGGTTTCTGGAAATGCTCCTGTAACGGCTCGTAATGCTGGTAACTGTCGTGACGTGGAGAAAAAAGTAAATCCTCCTTGAGCAATTTATCTTCAAATCCTTGTAAAATCTTCAATTATCACTTCGGTCCCCCTCTATTTACCTGTTTACAACATTTCATACCAAACCAAGGGTAAAATGGACCAAAATAACACATAAACCATCAATATTCGTGGGTGTTTAACTAATAAAACGATGGGTAATTTAAAGCACACCAAACATCCCCCCACTTAGACTTTGCTCGTCCCTGAGAAACTCCTAACTACAACAATACCTTCCCTAACAAAGCTTTAAAAAGTGAAGTGATGGATGGTGGTTACAACTCTAAACAATGAAGACATAAAGGCATAATTAGTCACATGGGTTAACATTCTCATAATAGACCAAACAAATTAAGTTTTAGCAATGAAAATCATGGACAACAAACACTAGACTTCTTTCCGTAGGACTATTCCTTAACAACCAACTAGACTAACTCACAATGTACACTCCACTCAAGCTTTATATATGGATAACTAGTAAATAATGTACTAGACTTTATAGTGCTCTCAATTTGCATCACCATAGACTTTCCTTTCCATAGGCTTGACAAACGATCGTAATTCAACTAACATTTTAACTAACTTACAAATCAAGAGGACTTTAGGGCTAAGGTTGTAGTTGGTGTAGGGAGTGGAATTGGATTTTACAAGGGTAAAAACCTGGGTGCACAAGATCTGATGGTTACAGAATCAACTAATTAATTCAAACGAAAGAAAATCTTTAAACTCGTAGATTTTCTTCCTTTATTTAAAACTTATGAAGAAGAATATTTAAACTCGTAGATTCTCTTCTAATAAATACACAATCATTTTTTTTTCATCGACATATCATATATTTTTCTTTTCTCCCGGGATTATTCTACTAACATGCCAAACAGATAGCTACCCGAAAACAAAGGTGAAAAGAAAAAATGGGCTAAGGTTATTGGGTTTAATAGGGTGATCAAATGAAATGGAAATGAGGCTTAACAGGGGTGAACTAAAGGAATTTTGGGTTAGGAATAAAAATATAGATAAGAACAAATTGAAGGTGTAAAATGCAAAATAAGGTTATCCTAGGGTTGTCTCTGTCGTATTTGCTTGTTTTGTAAGCATAGTCTCATAACGTATACAAATGTCAAGTTCTAGAAGTAGGTCACATGTGGCACTCTCTCTTGTTATACAAGAATAAAAATTAAGCTCCCTAGTGAGTAGAAAGCTTTATTAAGGCTCCAAAAAATCTCACCATGGAAATGGAATGGAAACAGGGCTTAAGTCTGATTGATTGTCTAGGCTTCCTCCCTCGTACTCGCACACTGGAATTGTTGTCTAAGTTTTATCAGGTCTAATCTATTCTAAAAAGCAACTTAGGACTTAGCTATGCATAAGGGTCTAAAATACATGCCTAGAGTTGTGTAGCAATGAATGGAAAGTGGAAAATTTTTTGCTTTGGTCTAGCATACAGAGTTAAGAAGTCTACTTTAGGATCCACAAAATCAGTTAATAGCTGAAGTTTTAGCAGTGTAAAAATTTTTGCACGCAAAAAATTTAAAAACTTTGATACTTTTTAAATGAATTCACAATAAAACGTGCAAACTTCAGGCGAGTCTCCCATCCCCCACTTAAAATCGCACATAAGATTGTGGACTGCAAAACATAAGATAAAAGAAAAGGGAAAAGAGGAGCCTGACTGCTAGAAGATTGTGAAGCATGGATTCTTCATTAACCCTATTGATTGCTTTCCCGATCATTTGCCTACCAGAACTTCAGTCTTTGATTCCTTTGCTACTTACAAGACTCAAAAGAAAAACATTACACGGAAAAGGAAAAATAAATCATTACCCAAAAATAAATAAAAATAAAACATTCCATTTATTCAATCATTCATACTTATTGTCATGCCATTATTCAAACAAACATCCAAAAGTAAACAAGCAACCCAAGTCAAATAAAAAGTCTAGATAATAAGATAGATAATCATAAAGAAAAAAAAACATAGATTCAACTATCACGACGAAGGCGGATCTTCTTCTGGTTCACTTTCAGATTCAGTGCTATCTGGGTGACGAAGATTCTCCATGGCATTATTGAATGGCACATTGTGATAGGCGGGAGGAGGTGGAGTGACTGTAGCATTTGACATGGAAACCATCAAGTCATCGACTCGATGCCTTAGGATTCTCAAGTGAAAACCAACCACATCTAGCCTGTCCTGGACATCTAGCATACTATTGGTCAATTTCCTGTATTTGTTGGCCATGTCCGTCTCCATCTTGTCAAGATGCTGGCACAGATTGATGAATGTTGGGGACACTTGGAAAATTTTATCTTTTTGCTCCATAGGTTGCACCATTCTTGGTCTTCCTCTCCTTCTTTTCAGAGGACCAGCCTCATGATCATAACTCCTCACATTGGTGACCTCAATCATAGAACGCTTGCCTTTCATCTACGAGAAAACAACAAGACAATAAAACACAAAAGATTGAAACTTCACTGGTGTCACGGCTCGTTAAAGGATAATGAGTCATCCGACCTAGCATTCTGTAAAGGATGTTGTCGCGGCCCATTACGGGGTAACGGGTCGTATTGGGCTATTTTTCGAAAAAAAAATTATTCTGACCAGAATCTTATATGATCAAAAATTAGCCATTAAGTGCGAATTGGGGATGGGAACTTGTTGCCATCCCCACACTTAATCCTTTACAACGATCCAATTTAAGATTAAAGAATTAAATGTGATGATCGTATAAATAATAAACGGAATGAAGAACATAACAGGGGTAAACATACTATTATGCTCACAATAACAAAATAAATTTGAAAGAGAGATTATTCGAAAGAGAGGTTATTCGTACCTTGGATTGATCAGAGCTGCGCCAGGAACCGTCCAATGCGGTTTAGGGTTTTGAAAAGTCGTCTGGAGAATTCTATATATAAGTTTCGAATTTAAGTCGTTAATGAGACATATCGGGAATACGGGCCGTTAGGTCATTATTCTCGTAACGGGCCGTTACAGGGTAACGAGCCGTGACGTAACCCGAAACAGAATTCTTCAAAATTTCCTTTCATGCAATTTTTTAGCAAGATTGATCAATAGAGCCATTGAAATGTGATTCGAATAAAAACTCAACAAATTTCGACACACGAAAAATGAAAATGAAAACAAACATAAAATAAAAAAATTAGGTTGCCTCCCAAGGAGCGCTAAGTTTTTATAGGGTCTTCAGCCAGACCCACCTTCACTTATATTTCTAGAGACTGAAGGTGTGCACCTTCTCGTCAGGTGGTTCAATCTTTGGGTTTTTAAAATCAAGGAGTTGGTTGACATGTTCAAGACTCAACAAGCTAGGAACTAACATTGTTGGTTCAGATGGCACCCCTTGAGGGAGTTCAGATAGAGTTAAAGAAGGACCTGACTCATTCGAGTAAGTGGACTGCATAAAACACACGGTCTCCTCTTTATCTTTAAAAATCAGCACCTTGAGATTGGTCTGTGTTGGCGCAAATGAGATTTCTGTTTCACCACTTCTCAGGGTGATACGCTCAGCTTCCAGATCGATTAGTGCCTTGGCAGTAGCCAAAAATGGACGTCCTAAAATGATAGGATGAAATATATTAACAGGAACGTCAAGCACTATGAAATCTGTTGGAAGTTTTAGATTCTCAATATCAACTAACACATCCTTGACAATTCCTTTGGGATTGATATATATAGACCTAGCTCGAGCTCTTTATATGTGGAATAAGGCATAATGCTTATGCTAGAGCCTAAGTCTGCCAATGCATCTACGGTGGATGAAGATCCAAATCCATAGGGGATAATAAAGCTGCCCGGATCCTTTTGCTTCTCCGGTAGTTCTAAAGTGGTTTTGGTCGAAGTGGACCGAGATGATTTATTGTGATTAGACGAAAGAAACTTGAGAAAGGAGTTAATTAAAAGATAGCCTTCGTAGGAAGGTGAGATGTCTTCTCCATTAGCGTCGCGTTCAAGAATGAGATCGAGGAATTGTTGATATTTCCGCTCTTCTTCTATATCCTCCTTGTGATCTTTATAATATTCCTCCAACTGCTTCTTCTGAAGTGTACAAGTGTGGTCTCTCAGTTAGGCACGCTTATTCTCAAGTGAGTCTTTTTCTAAATCAACGATGGAGATCATGTTGACACTGGCATTAGGGTTCACTTCAGTGTTGCCAGGCAACTCACCCTTATTTCTTTCAGACAAAAGATTGGCTATTTGCCCTAAGCGTCTCTCCATATTTGGATACTAGCCTGCTGATTTTTTATTTCAATATCGTGTTTACTGTCAGCATTCACTAGACTTTGGACTAACTTTTCCAATTTTTCCAATTTAGATGGCTCACCTTGGTTATAGTGAGGTGGTCGATAAGGTTGATTGGAGTTACTAAAATTGGAATTTGAGTTTTGCCAGGAGCTACTGGATTGATTCTTGTTTTCTGAGTTGAACGGTTGAAGATTAGATTGGTCGGACGAGCGACCATAGAAATTATGAGTGGATTCAACTTGCTCAGTTAACGTAGCTGCGAAAACCGGACACTTATCCAAAGTATGAGCACTACCACATGCATCACAACCATTGGATTTAGTGGTTAGACGATTCACCTGGCTCGTGAGAGCTTTGATCTTTGCATTTAATACCGTGACATCGTCTATGGCATGAACGCCAGGCTGCTTAGAATTAGAGATTTGGTGACCTCTTGAAGGTTGCCAGTCAAAGCTTGTGGCTGCTAGACTCTCAATTAACATGATGGCATCAGCCAAAGTTTTGCTGAGGATTGACCCTCCAGATGAGGAATCAACGTGCATACGGGTGGGCTCAACCCGTTGTAAAAATACTGCATTTGGAGCCACGTGTCCATGTTGTGATGAGGATATTTGTGTAGTAACCCCTTATATCTTTCCCAGGCTTCATGTAAACCTTCCCCCTCGTCCTGGGAAAATGTGGTAATGTTATTTCGAAGACGAGTGGTTTTCGAGAGAGGGAAGTATTTGACTAAGAACTTCTCAGCCAACTAATCTCATGTAGTGATGGAACCTTCTGGTAGGGTCTTAAGCCAAGTTTTGGCATTGCCTGCCAGAGTGAAATGAAATAAACGAAGCAAGACTGCATCGTTAATAAGACCATCGAGCTTGAATGTGTCACACATTTCGAGAAAGGTGTCAATGTGCGCGTGTAGACACTCATCTGCTAACTCGTGGAATTGTGAAGTGTTCTGAAACATCTGGATGACTCTAGGCTTGATCTCGAACTTCCCTTGAACGGCGGGTCTTGTAATGCTTGATTTCCCTCCTTCGAGTGTTGGCTTCGCGTAATCAGCGATCATATGCTGCGCTGCAACCCCTATCCTTCTTGCTTGGTGTATGACGCGTTCAGGATCTTCAAAAGCTTGAATCAGAAGTGGACGATTCGCACGAGTGGAAATAGCAGAAGAATTTTTTTTGGATCTTTTGGGTTTTTTGGGTTTTTTTTGATTTTTTTGGTTTTTTCTGAAATTTTGAACGAAGAAATGCAAAACAGAAAAGAAAGACTACCTAAGCTAACTAACCTAACAAGGTACAGAATGACGACTCGCTTCCCCGGCAACGGTGTAAAAAAGCCTTTGATGCACACGAGCATATATAAATAATATTGCAAATATGACCTTTAAATTTATAAGACCTAAATCATCTTATAACTACTCATGCACATATTAGAAAGCGGTCCTATTGTATGGTAGCATTAAGAAACACTCTGGGTCGACCTAAGGAAACAATGGTGTAATCAAACTAAACCTTATTATTATCATTAGGATTCTGTCACAATTCCTAATAACTGTTAACTAGAAAACAGGAAAGCAAATTGGTAAAAATAATGAACACATATGAAATCAGAATAAGGAAACAAATATCATCTAAGACTGATCCCTATTTATGCATTACCTAGACCTGACATTGACATAATGTATACGAACTGTCTAATGGGTCTATAGTCGCTAAACTGACAAATCAACAACTAAAACTACAGCCATAATGAAGTATCCACGAATTTATAACCTAGCTATAGGACACTAAACACATGATCTAAGACCTAGGATCATAGACCAATCCTATTCTGATTAACCATGATGGACTAATAAGTTATAACCCAATTACATACCCATAACATACGCATTAATATTTAGTCATTTAACTATTCCTTTTACCCAATACATGCAAGCTAAGATTAGAGACCAAACATAGAGACATTCTTCGATTAAGGTAGATTATCGAACATGCATAATCACCATTTCCTATCTAGGCTCGCTAGAGTTCCTAAACACATATAGAAATCGCTAGATATAACAACTAAGAAATAGCATCAATTCAATAAGCAGAATACGTCTATCCTACCAACCAAATCAATAACTACTAGGAAAGGATCAAACACATCATTCAACAACACATCCTTAATATGCAAGAGGAATCATAAATATTATACTCAAATCATTATGTCAAACAACGTAAATGTCAAATCATAGGTAAAATAATAAATAGATCACATTGTCTCAGATGACATCAAGAGAGTTAGCCTCTCTACCTAAACTAATGAAAACAACAAAGGAATAAACTTCATAGTAAATGCAAACCAAAGTTGATAGATGGTCGAATCTTCAAATGCTTCAATCTCATGAACGATTGGACACTTCTTGGATCTTCTAAAGCTTGGAATCTCGACTTCTAGCTTCTAGAATCTTTTAGTACCATACTCTACTGGTCTTAATTGTGTAACCCCTTGAAATGAAAAAAGGATTGGGTATTTATAGGTTTTATTTAGGTTTCAGAATCAAGGCGTAACGGATCGTGACACGGTCACGGGCCATGAGCGCCGCCATGAATTTACGGATTAGGGTTTCTGGAAATGCTCCTGTAAGGACTCGTAATGCTGGTAACGGGTCGTGACGTGGAGAAAAAGTAAACCCTCCGAATCTTGAGCTATTTCTCTTTAAATCCTTGTAAAATCTTCAATTATCACTTTGGCCCCCTCTATTTACCTGTTTAGAACATTTCGTACCAAACAAAGGGTAAAGTGGACCAAAATAACACATAAACCATCAACATTCGTGGGTGTTTAACTACTAAAAAGATGTATAATTTAAAGCACATGAACATCCACCAAAAAAGGTCACTAAAAATTGATAAAAACTAGACAAACAAAGCAAAGAAATCCAACTTCAACTCCACAGACAAGTTAATCAGCTTCAGAATAGTCCCAGTCGCTTTAATCTGCTCCTCATCAGCTACCCCCAACTCGGACAGTAACAACACAGAAAGATCACGCAATGACGAATCAATCATTGCAAGTAACTCATCTGTGATTTTGTCACGGCCTGTTAAACCAGATTTCAATACCTTAAGGTGTTGCTTCACACATCAATAAACAATACACCCTTTGAGAACTGCTTCAACACTCTCTCACGTAATTTCTGTTTGAGATGGTCGGAGGAAGGTGGTGTCACTGACGAAGAAGACGATGAAGCCATTTTTAGTGTAAAAAACTTCCTACTCACGCAAAAAACACATGGAAACAAATATATAGAATATCACGCAGCTCATTATAAAATGGCTAAAAAACAAATAAAATCCCTAATATTGTCAAATCGGACGGTCTAGAATAACACATCAGTTAATTTTAAAAAAATAAAAATAATAATAAATAATCCAAAATCACGCACCACCTATACATAACACCCTTAAAACGTTGAAACCCTAAGTCCATTTCATTGCAAAACATAAAAAACTACAAAAAAAATCAAATGGCTTCTTCGTCTACATCAATGGTGAAGGATCTGATAAAAAACAATCGATGATGAAAAACTGCTAGATCAAGTCACAAGAAACTCATTAGGGATGCTCACAATCCTGACTTCAAATAACGTCAGAGATGATATCAATCAGATCAGGGAACTCATCCTAGAAGAGGAAACAGATGTCCTTGAGAAAGTTGCAACCTACACTTCTAAACAAGTCAGGCTCGTCGGTGAGATAGCTGTGAAGTGAAGCAACTACTGGAAGGTACTCTGGAAAAGAATAAACGCAAGAAAAATGGATTTAAAGGAATTGAAAATTTCTAGATCAATGTTTAGTTTCATTTTTTATGTTTTAATGTCAAATGCTTAGATTAAATATTTGATGTGTTGTTTAGTGTATATAAAAAGTGGGGTTCTACACTATCAAATTTTAAATTTATAAACTGGTTATTCACCAGGGGTCTATACCCACACACTAAGGCAAGTATATCTGTCGTGCATAGCACAGTATTGGTAAACACCGGGTTGTCGAACCTCAGGGACACGAACTTTTTGAGAACAGTCAATTTATAATTCAGCCGGTTTTTGGTTTTATTTTGAAATTGATTTTAATTTAGGAATCTAATTGAAAGCAATAAGTTGTTGTTTGAAAAACAGATATTTGGAAAGGATCACTTAGGCATGGCTCCTCCAACTTAGGTTTGACAAATGTACCGGTAATGCGTTCTAACTTATCTCTGAGGTGAACTGGCGTCCTAAGACAAGGCTTACCTAGTTCCTATGGATAGGTTCACAATTTAGGGTTATAGACACGCCCTAGACGGTTACTACTGTTCCATGGTTAAGTACTAATAAGGTTGCGGTTTATGAAGTGCCCCAGGCTGGGTCCTGAGTTATCGGTGGCTCAACTCACAACTGGTCGAAGGGTTAGGATAGGTATGGCCCTAACGGTCCTAGAGTTGTGAAGCGGTTACGATTGGGTTGCTAGGTTGACCTAGTAGGCCCTAGACACGACTAAGAAGGAACAGACCCGACCTATCGGTGAATGCTTGACTACTTGACAATGGGAAGGGTAGCTACTAGATAAGGGTAAGGTGATTTCTCACTCAAACTCTATGGTGGACTCCTAATCGAAGTCTAGGGTTTCCCTGATGATCGTGACTATTTCTAGTTCACGCGTACGCCGCAGGTTCTGTTGTTCGGCTATACAATAATTCCCTAACGATAGAAGGCTTTGCAAGCTAGGGTTAGGGTTCCACAAGACCAGAGATTGACTAGATACAATAAGGAATTCAATTCATCAACCAAATCAAAGCAATCATAACTTTTACTTCATAAATGCAAATGTAAACGAAAAACCGATACTTATAAAGTCAAACCATGGTTGGATTCGCCTCGCCTAAGCGATACGATGAATTTAGCCAACCATGTTAATGTTTAAACATAAACAAATCAGATCTAAACAATAGTTAATGGCTAAATGTAAATACAATACCAAAGAGAAACTCGAATGATGAAAAACGCTAACTTTTGCCTCGTTGAATGCTTCAAATCTTCAAGTCCTCGAATGGCTTCAATGAGGGCTTCCTATGGCTCTTTCTCTGCTCTCCAAGATGTTCCAAATGGTGGAAATGAGCCCTCTATTTATAAGGGTCGAAATCTGAAAATTTCTAAAAATGTGTCCAGGCCGTGAAAGGGCTTTCACGGCTTGCAGATCAGGCCGTGAAAGGCTGACTGGCCACTTTTCTCGGTTACACGGCCTGGACTGGGCTTTCACGGCTTGGGCTGGGTCTTTCACGGCCGTGAAGGGCCTTTCACAGCATGCAAGCCAAGCCGTGAAAGGGCTGTCATCGGTGACTGGTCTGCGGCTCAGCATCACAGCTTGGTCAAGGGCTTCACAGCTTAGCTAGGCCCGTGAAAGGGTGTTTCAAGGCCTGCAAGCCGTGAAATTTTTCTGCAACTTTTTATTTTGACTTCCGCGTTTGACCGGTTGACCCGAACTTTGACTTTTCTTCATTTTCACCTCGTTTTCTGTGCCAAACTTGTTTTAACCTGAAAACTCACAATAATCATCAGAAACGATTATAATTTGATATTTTCAAGGTTATTTTGACGTTTTTCAGCCCGAGATCAACTATATTTTCATATCCAAAACCACACACATCAAACATCCCCATACTTAAACATTGCTTGTCCCCAAGCAATCATTTTTAATCTCGACACTACTACGACTCATCTTAAACACATAGACATCTAAGTGTACATATTCGGTCCGCAAGATTTACAATCAATACTAGGGTTTACAACCTCGCAAGTTTTAACGAGTTTGAAAACTCACAAAATCCCTCAACCAAATAATGCGAACCATTTTTCTATTATATTTTTCACTCAACTCACTGATTCACTCGACCTATGGGTTTGAATTTTTTTTGAAGTGAACGCTCAGGTCAAGCATATCTAATTGTTTCTTGGGTTTATATATACGATCGTGCCGCCGAGTTCGTTATGGGATCCGACCAAAAAATGGACGGGGATACTCAAACGTTTGCTCACATATACGGGTGTGTGAGCTACCACCCTAAACGTATATCTTGGCGTATACGTACAGCCGTTTCACAATTTTCATTGTGAATTATTCATATATATATTTTTCTCTTTAGCTTGATTTAGGGTTTTGCAACCTTTCAATGCAAGACTAAATTTTGGATTTTTTTTTTTGATAGATATACTGGAGTTATGCAGAAAGTCCAGTATCTTCGGGCAATTGACGACTCGGAGAAGATCCATAACGACTCAAGGCGATTAATTTGACACGGTCTCAACATAAACTTAGAACGCGTTTAGACATACGACATCCCTCATGACTATTTATTTTTTTATTTTTTTCACCTAAATATATATTTTTCTTTTGTAGGCTTAATCTCAAAAGGGAAATCGGGTGAGTGGGTTTTTTGATGGTTCACAAAACTTAATCGAAAGACTTTGATCATGCGATTTTTATGAAAATAAACCTTTAAGGAAAACCTTTCTTGCGACTTGCAGACACGATAAGGCACAAATAAATTATCTATGATTTACGTTAAAAACGGTGTACTTTCGTGTCATGTGAGATTGGGAAAATTTTTCAAATTTTTGGGGGACTTTCAGACTTTTGATGTGGTGAGGGAGTTATATTCAATTTGCTTAGCCAACCCTTGCCATCCCCATACTTAGAAAAATGCAGTGTTCTCAATGCAGAAATTATAGAAATAAACAAAAGGGTTGGGTAAAAGAAACTCCCTGATTGTTGTGATTTCCCATGATACTCACTTCCACACACATCGAACAACTTGCTTATGGTTGCTAATCCAATTTCTGCAAAACAAAAATTAACAAAACCACACAAAAATAAAATTAAATAAAATAATAAGCATGGGTTGCCTCCCGCGAAGCGCTTAGGTTATTTTACGAGTCGTTAGCTCGACTCGACCCCCATGAATCATTCAGGGGTTTTTTTGGAAGCTCAGATCTTCCACAAAAGCCCTGCTAACGGGCCCCTCGATATACCGTTTAAGCCTATGTCCGTTAACTTTGAATGGGTTCCCGTCTTCGCCCACTATCTCCATAGTTCCGTACGCGAATACTTGCGTGACTGTATACGGACCGCTCCACCTTGATCGAAGTTTTCCTAGAAATAGCTTCAGACGCGAATTGTATAGCAACACACGATCCCCATACTTGAACTCTTTCTTCTCCTTTAGCTTTTGATCATGTGTCTTTGCCGTTTTGTCCTTGTATCTTCTGACGCTTTCGTATGCCGCGTCTCTCAATTCCTGGAGCTCGTTCAATTGCAGGAGGCGCTCCTCACCCGATTTAATCAGATCTGCATTAACTGTGCGCATCGCCCAATAAGATTTGTGTTCCAGTTCTACGGGCAGATGACACGACTTTCCGTAAACAAGCCTAAAGGGGGTTGTGCCGATCGGTGTTTTGTAGGCTGTACGGAAAGCCCACAGCGCGTCATCGATCTTCTCAGACCAGTCTTTTCGATGGACGCTGCATGTCCTTTCCAAGATACGTTTAATTCCTATATTTGACACCTCGACCTGCCCACTAGTCTGTGGGTGGTAGGGTGTTGCGAGTCGATGGTTCACCCCGTATCTCTTCAATAGCTTCTCCATATGGGAATTGCAGGAGTGAGTGCTTCGGTCGCTGATTAGGGCCTTGGGTGTACCGAAGCGTGCGAACAACTTCTTCAGGAATTTAGTAACTACCCGCGCGTCATTGGTTGGTAGGGCTTGAGCCTCTACCCATGAAGTCAATACCCCAGACGTCAAATATTTCGCAGGCCTGAATAGGGTTCTGTGGCATTTCGTTTCGGGCTGAGATGTTTCCAGCCCTCTGACATGCGTCGCATCCTCTCACGAGTTCGTGGGCGTCCTTAAAAATTGTGGGCCAATAGAATCCGGAGTCTAGAACTTTTCTCGCCGTATTGTTTGCAGCATTGTGTCCTCCGGTTGGCCCGTCATGACAGTGACGCAGAATTTTATGCGCTTCTTCGCCAAAGACGCAACGACGAATGACTTGATCAGCTCCAGTGCGATAGAGGAATGGATCCTCCTAAATGTAATATTTAACGTCTATAAAGAATTTACGGCGTTGCTGATGCGTCATGCCTTTCCTGACAACACCCCCGGCCAGATAGTTCGCGAAATCTGCGAACCAGGGGTTGCCATTTTCTTTGGTGGGGCCTTCATGAGCAGAGATGGAAAACAAGGTTTCGCAAGGGAATTGTTCGTTGATCTTAGGTTCCTTGTCCTGGACTTCAGGATTCTCCAGACGAGATAGATGGTCTGCAGCGACGTTTTCGGCTCCCTTCTTATCAATGATTTCGATATCAAATTCTTGGAGCAGCAAGATCCATCTGATCAGACGAGGCTTCGCATCTTGCTTGTTGAATAGGTATTTGATAGCTGCATGGTCAGTGAAAACTTTTGTTTTCGAGAGAACAAGGTAAGAGTGGAATTTATCAAACGCGTAGACCACAGCAAGCAGCTCCTTCTTAGTAGTGGTGTAGTTCTCTTGGGCATCATCAAGGGTTTTACTCGCGTAATAGATCGGATGGAATCGTTTATCCTTACGCTGCCCAAGAACTGCTCCAACGGCATGGTCGCTTGCGTCGCACATGAGCTCAAATGGCAACGACCAATTAGGCGCCGTCATAATGGGAGCATTCACCAACTTTTCTTTTATCAGATCGAAGGCACGAATGCAGTCAGTGGAGAAGTTGAAAGGAACGTCTTTTTCAAGCAATTGGGTCATGGGACGCGTGAGTTTAGAGAAATCTTTGATGAAGCGGCGATAGAATCCCGCATGACCCAGAAAGCTCCTGACAGCTTTGACATTGGTAGGATGAGGGAGTTTGCTAATCGTTTTGATTTTCGCTTTGTCTACCTCAATCCCTACTTTGGATATTTTATGACCAAGTACGATGCCCTCAGTGACCATGAAATGGCACTTTTCCCAATTGAGCACCAGATTTGTTTCCTCGCACCTGGCCATCATTCTGTCAAGGTTTCTCAAGCATGTGTCGAATGAGTCCCCATATACGGAGAAATCGTCCATGAAAACCTCCATGGAATCCTCTATCATTTCGCTGAAGATCGCGACCATACATCGTTGAAAGGTCGCAGGCGCATTGCAGAGCCCAAAGGGCATACGCCTATAAGCAAAAGTTCCGACAGGGCATGTGAAAGTTGTCTTTTCTTGATCCTCCGGAGCGATGGGGATCTGAAAGTACCCTGAGAAACCGTCAAGAAAACAGTAATATTGTTTTCCTGACAACCTTTCCAACATCTGGTCGATGAAGGGGAGAGGAAAGTGGTCCTTGCGAGTAGCGTCGTTTAACTTTCTGTAGTCAATGCATACTCGCCACCCAGTCACGGTGCGGGTGGGAACCAACTCGTTTTTCTCATTTGTGACAACCGTCATGCCACCCTTTTTCGGCACGACTTGCACTGGACTCACCCATTTAGAGTCTGAGATCGGGTAGATGAGTCCTGCATCCATGAGCTTGATAACTTCTTTCTTCACGACCTCCTGCATGTTAGGATTCAGCCTCCGTTGATGTTGGGCCACGGTTTGAAATCTTCTTCCATCAGAATCTTGTGAGTGCAGAAGGCTGGATTAATCCCTTTAATGTCTGATATTTTCCAGGCAATGGCTTGCTGATGCTTCTTCAGAACCTCTAGAAGATTTTGCTTTTGATCGTCTTTGAGGTGGGAGGCTATAATCACAGGCCGCTTGCCTTGGTCGTCTAGGAAGGCGTACTCCAAATGCGATGGGAGTGGTTTTAGCTCGAGTGGTGCCTCCTCTACGACTGTCTCCTTGTGCTCTTGTCCTGATTCTGCTTCCTCATTGAAATTGACGGCTGCTATCATCTCCACTTCTTGATAAACGTTGTTGAGGGTCTGGGAGTCTTCTTGATTCTTGCCACAAATATTGTGTAGCATGCTGCCAACGGTGGTCATGATAGAGTCGAGGAAATAGCAAGTGTCATCCTGACTGGCTGGGCATTTCATAGAATCGTGGATGTTGAGAGTGACGGATTGATTTCCCATTCGAAGTGTGAGCTTTCCATCATACACGTCGACTATGGCACGAGAAGTGGCCAAAAATGGCCTTCCTAATATCAGCGGAATATGCTCATCCTCGTCCATGTCCAGGATGACGAAGTCAACCGGAAAGACGAAATTGCCGACTTTCACCAACATGTTCTCCACTATGCCCCTGGGGTACTTCACTGATCGATCAGCTAGCTGAAGTGTCATGCGAGTAGGCGTGGGTTCCCCCAGGTCCAGTCTCTTGTAGACTGAATACGGCATAAGATTAATACTAGCTCCCAAATCAGCCAGGGCGTTACAAATTAATGTGTTACCTATTAGGCAGGGAATTGTGAAACTCCCTGGGTCTCGCATCTTTGCTAGTAACTTTTGTTGGAGAACGGCGAAGCATTGTTCATCGAGAGTGACTGTGGATAGCTCCTCGAGTTTCTTCTTATTGCTAAGAAGATCTTTTAAGAATTTGGCATATTTGGGCATTGATGCTAGATCTTCCACGAACGGAAGGTTGATGTGCAGCTGTTTGAATAACGAAAGAAATTTACCGTGCTGCTCCTCCATCTTTTCCTTCTCAAGCCTCTCAGGATACGGTATCCTAGGCTTGTATTCTCTTTGCTTCGGCTTTGCTGTTGTGGCTTGTGGTTCCTCAAGTTCAGGAGTAACTTCAGTGGCTTCCTTTGGGTCCTTTGCAGGCTTGTCTTGAGTCACTGGCGTTTCTTGAGTTGACTTCCCACTGCGCGTTGTGACTGCATTCGCGAACCCCTTAGGGTTTCCTTCGGTGTTAGATGGAAGTCCGCCTTGTGGTCTCCCTGAGAGTGATTGCGCGATTTGACCCACTTGACGCTCTAGTGCCTTCTGAGATGCCAGTTGATTCTGCAGTTGTTTGTTGATCTTTGCCATCTCCTGGTCATGTTTCTAGAACTAAGAGTTGATTTCTTGATCCCTCTTCTTTGTGTAGGAGTACATTTCTGTCATCATCTCTCGCATCGTGGGTTCTCGCTCTTGCCCTTGAGGCTGCTGGTACTTAGGTGCAAACCCCGGTGGGTTTGAGCTTCCTGCTTGGTTCTTGTAGCTAAACCCTGCGTGATTCTTCCAAGAGGAATTATAGCGATCCCCATATACTGGACCTCTTTGTCCTTGACCCACAAAATCGACCGTCTCTGTGTTGTGTGGGCAACTGGTCGTACTATGCGCTTCACCGTATATCTCGCAGTCCTGTGACCCTTTCGTCTGTGGCAGGACCACTTGGCAAAGAGTGTCGAACTTCTTCGATAACGCTTCTAGCTGGGTGGCCACCATTGTGTCTTGACTCACCTGATGCACCCCTGCTTTGAGTGGAGTGCTGCTTCAGATAGAGGGATATTGGTAGTCATTGAGAGCCATTTCTTCCAGTAATGTCTCGGCCTCTTCAGCAGTCTTCTCGCCGAGTGCTCCTCCAGCAGTAATGTCAACTAACTGACGGGTTTGTGGGCTGAGCCCATTGTAGAAGGTTTGGATCTGTTGATATTGCTCCAACCCGTGGTTAGGACATTTTCTCAGTAGTTCCTTGAAACGCTCCCATGTCTCAAAGAACGATTCTCCGTGATCTTGCTGATATGCGTAGATCTTTAGTCGCAGCTTCGCTGTCTTGCCAGGAGGGAAGAATTGGTAGAGGAACTTCTCTGCTAGGTCGTTCCATGTGGTGATCGAACCAGCAGGTTGTCCATCGAGCCACGCCTTGGCTTTTGATCGAAGAGAAAAGGGGAACAGGCGTAGCATGGCCGCGTCACCGCTCAGGCCTGGGAGCTTGAATGTGTCACACACCTCTATGAAGGCCTTGATATGTGCGTTGGGGTCTTCGTCTGTCAATCCATCGAACTGGATTGAGTTCTTGATCATAGTGATGACCTGAGGTGGGATGGTGTACGACTCATTCCCAGCGGTTACAGCGATGCTCGGGCTTGCTCCCACCAAGCTCGGCTTCGTGTAGGATGACAGTGTTCATCGTGGCGGATTTGCGTCGCCCATCGGTTTCCTCTGCTACTGACGTCTGCGTCGAAACTCTCGTTCAGGTTCGTCGAAAGGTATAAGTAGCTCAGATTGAGAACTTCATCGCGTACACCAGCGCGTTGCAGGATTAGAAATTTTGGCTAAACTACAAATTGTGACTATTTAAAACGTTACCGCGTCCCCGGCAACGGCGCCAATAACTTGATGTGTTGTTTAGTGTATATAAAAAGTGGGGTTCTACACTATCAAATTTTAAATTTATAAACTGGTTATTCACCAGGGGTCTATACCAACACACTAAGGCAAGTATACATGTCGTGCATAGCACAGTATTGGTATACACCGGGTTGTCGAACCTCAGGGACACAAACTTGTTGAGAACAGTCAATTTATAATTCAGCCGGGTTTTGGTTTTATTTTGAAATTGATTTTAATTTAGGAATCTAATTGAAAGCAATAAGTTGTTGTTTGAAAAGCAGATATTTGGAAAGGATCACTTAGGCATGGCTCCTCCAACTTAGGTTTGACAAATGTACCGGTAATGCGTTCTAACTTATCTCTGAGGTGAACTGGCGTCCTAAGACAAGGCTTTCCTAGTTCCTATGGATAGGTTCACAATTTAGGGTTATAGACACGTCCTAGACGGTTACTACTGTTCCATGGTTAAGTACTGATAAGGTTGCGGTTTATGAAGTGCCCCAGGCTGGGTCCCGAGTTATCGGTGGCTCAACTCACAACTGGTTGAAGGGTTAGGATAGGTATGGCCCTAACGGTCCTAGAGTTGTGAAGCGGTTATGATTGGGTTGATAGGTTGACCTAGTAGGCCCTAGACACGACTAAGCAGGAACAGACCCGACCTATCGGTGAATGCTTGACTACTTGACAATGGGAAGGGTAGCTACTAGCTAAGGGTAAGGTGATTTCTCACTCAAACTCTATGGTGGACTCCTAATCGAAGTCTAGGGTTTCCCTGATGATCGTGACTATTTCTAGTTCACGCGTACGCCGCAGGTTCTGTTGTTCGGCTATACAATAGTTCCCTAACGATAGAAGGCTTTGCAAGCTAGGGTTAGGGTCACAAGACCAGAGATTGACTAGATACAATAAGGAATTCAATTCATCAACCAAATCAAAGCAATCATAACTTTTACTTCATAAATGCAAATGTAAACGAAAAACCGATACTTATAAAGTCAAACCATGGTTGGATTCGCCTCGCCTAAGCGATACGATGAGTTTAGCCAACCATGTTAATGTTTAAACATAAACAAATCAGATCTAAACAATAGTTAATGGCTAAATGTAAATACAATACCAAAGAGAAACTCGAATGATGAAAAACGCTAACTTTTGCCTCGTTGAATGCTTCAAATCTTCAAGTCTTCGAATGGCTTCAATGAGGGCTTCCTATGGCTCTTTCTCTGCTCTCCAAGATGTTCCAAATGGTGGAAATGAGCCCTCTATTTATAAGGGTTGAAATCTGAAAATTTCCAAAAATGTGTCCAGGCCGTGAAAGGGCTTTCACGGCTTGCAGATCAGGCCGTGAAAGGCTGACTGGCCACTTTTCTCGGTTACACGGCCTGGACTGGGCTTTCACGGCTTGGGCTGGGTCTTTCACGGCCGTGAAGGGCCTTTCACAGCATGCAAGCCAAGCCGTGAAAGGGCTGTCATCGGTGACTGGTCTGCGGCTCAGCATCACAGCTTGGTCAAGGGCTTCACAGCTTAGCTAGGCCGTGAAAGGGTGTTTCAAGGCCTGCAAGCCGTGAAATTTTTCTGCAACTTTTTATTTTGACTTCCGCGTTTGACCGGTTGACCCGAACTTTGACTTTTCTTCATTTTCACCTCGTTTTCCGTGCCAAACTTGTTTTAACCTGAAAACTCACAATAATCATCAGAAACAATTATAATTTGATATTTTCAAGGTTATTTTGACGTTTTTCAGTCCAAGATCAACTATATTTTCATATCCAAAACCACACACATCAATACTTCAATGAAAAAGCTGTGGAAAATTTTGACTCTACACAAACATAAAACAAATTGAAATTACGCAAAATATTTCTAAAATTACGCAAGTAGTATTACATAAAAAAATCATGCAAAACCTATTCATCATCATCCTCTACTACATCTCCTTTGCTAGTTTTACATGTCCTTCTATCATGACCTTTCATACCACATGCCAAGCACCTACGACTCCTTTTGCCTGCACAACTACTAGCTTGTTTCTTCTTTGATTTGATTCTTTTATTAGAACCACGACCCTTGTTTTTAATACCACTAGGAAGTCTAGTGGTACCATCAACTGGTTGATTAGCCTTTAGAATCTTAACAAATCTATCTTTCTGATTTTTAGGTACAACCGGTCGACTATCTTCATAAACCTTCTTCATAATTTCATTCATCTGATCCTTTACAGAACACAAAGCATCAAGATCCGGAGAGGGATGATTTATAATGTATGCGTATGATAACATTATCTCACGCACAACTTTATCTAACTGATCAGCATTGACAAAATCAGAGTCCTTGAAAGCAATAGTTGTCCTGGATTTATTAGGAACAACTTCCTTTGTCTGGCGCTTCATGGTGTACTTTTTAGAAAACTCATGCACCTCAAACATTTTAAGAACGTAAAAGATATGACAACACAACAAACTATAATGTTCAAAAAGTTTACAGCTACTTGTGCATGTTATATCACCATCAATCCTTGTGAAAATAACCTACAAACTAAAAAAAATGTTAATACAATATCACGCATGGTGTATTTCAAAAATAACGCAAGTATACTTCAAAAATAACGCAAGTATATATATAAAATCACGCATAAAACAAAAAAAACACAAAGTATATAATATAATCACACATTAGATAAAATAAACTTACTTCTTGAAGACCAAGTCCAACAGCAGCCTAATCTTTAATAAAAACCTTGGCACTGTTCTCACCAGGTATAGTATTCACACCTAAACAGTACTTAAAGGCACAATACATCTCATCTTGAACATCATTGAACATGGCCCTTGTATAGAGGCGTGCAACTTCTTCTTCAAGATCAAATTCAGTCCACATGTCAAGGAAGGAATATCTAGAATCATGGTCGTTCTTCTGTTGAGTGTGCCTTTGAATCTTAAGAAAAGCTTCATAATGGATTAAAAATTCCAGAAGTGTCATTTGAAAATTTGTAACCTGAGAAAAAAATGATTCTCACTCTCCGATCTAGATGTTGTACGCATAAGGCCAGACATCCACTCATCTCGAGAATACATAGGAATCCACATTTCTCTCATCTCAAACATATATCTCAGCCACTTATTAGATATCAAATCATAATCATCCATCACTTTTTGCCATTCAGCATCAAAAACATTAGGGTTAATCGAATCCGTCCAGAAAATGCTACACATGACCTCTTTAAAATCATCATTGTTACACAAACTTGTCCTAACCTTTAAAAACAAATGAAAAAAGTAAAATTGCCAGAAATTATCATGTAATAACGCATTTGATTTTATGATCACGCAAATATTGGAAATATAATAATGCATCTTACTTCAAAAATCACGCAACTATTGATATATAATAACGCAAATAAGTGATCGAAAGTTATAGAACGAACCTTATCAACAACCTTCTTCATTATGTGCCACATACACAATCGATGACTGACTCACTGAAAACAGTTTCAACTACTATCTTCATAGCAGGGTCTTGATCTGTAACAACATCCTTAGGCTGAAAACCAAAGGCCTTCAAGAACATTTGAAGAAACCACTTATATGAATCGGTTATTTCATATGACAACAGAGTAGCACCAAATGAAACATTACGAAAATGATTATTTATACCAGTAAAAGGCATGAAAACCATCTTGTACCTGTAATCAAATTATCACGCATTATATAATTGGTATCATGCATGTTAAAATAAACAATCACGCAAGCTCTAATAATTATCACGCACTATATACTACAAAAAACTAAAAACATATAGAAAAACGTACTTGTTTGTATTAAATGTGGCATCAAAAGAAACAATTTCTCCAAAAGCTTGATAGTTAGCCTTGCATTCACCATCAGCCCAAAACATTCCAGTCAGTTTCCCCTCCTCATTAACTGTGAACTCAAATGAATAGTCCGGAAGATAATCTTTCTTATTCAGCTGCCTTCTCACACCATTTCAGCATCATATTCACCAATATAACAGTTTAAGTCCCTTTTGAAGTTCTTACACTCAACAACAGTCGCACCAACATTTTTAAAGCCTCCATATTTTTATCTCATCATGTTAAATGATTTAACAAGGCCAAGGTTTAATAAAGACAGATCATAAATCAATGCTTCTTGGGCTGCTGTTAAACTCCTGTTTGAGCAAAGAAAATGAGTGTCTTCTTGTCCAAAAACATAATGATTGTGCCCCTCAACGAATTTATGCACTTTTTATATTAAAACATCACTGGAAGTCAACACAATATGTGCAAGGCAAGCAGTCCGCGTAGAATACTTTTTCCTAGGTTTTACCTTTTCTTTACCCTTACAAGAAACACTAGTTGAATCATACTTCTTTAATGGCTTGTTTCCTTTCTTGGAAAACCTAAAATGCTTGGTCTTTATAATGTCATTATTCTCATATTGGGACCCTCTCCTAACACAGAATCCTGCCTATTGGGCATACTCATAATAAAATATCTCAGCTTCTTTTAATTACGCAAAATTCATGACCTCTTCAGGTTTAAATGACAATGGAATTAATGGAATAAAACTTTCTTCAACAAAAATACCTACACATAAAAATACATAATACAAATCACACAAATCTTAAAAATGAATCACGCAAGCTATACATTTCATAATAACTAAACCAGTCTAATAATCACGCAAATTAATGATCAAAAACACGCAAACAAAACTGTTATACATCACTAAAAAAAGTATCAGTTACACATTACGCAAAAACAAAATTTAAAAAAATACCATGCATGTCACCAGCCTCGAAAACATCATTTTATTACATAAAACAAATCACGCAAAAATCATAAAAACGAATCACGTACCTATACATATGATTGTGACTGAACCAAATGTAATAATCACGCACATTAATAAATAAAAAAACACACAAACAAACACTATTATAAATCACTAAAACTATCAGTTATGCATCAAGAAAAGAAGACATTAAAACTACAACGCAAGTACATCAGCTCCTAAAACATCATTCTAAACTCATCAACATATAAATTTTCTTGTAACTGAACCAGCTGTAATAAGCGCACAGATTAATGATGAAAAACATGCGGAAAAAACTGTTATAAAACACGAGAAGGTATCTTCCATGATCTCGATCTATCACGAATGAAAACAAGCTTCGAACATCATTATAAGCATTATGTAACACGCTACATAAACACGAAAAAAAACAAATTGGAAAATACAATAACGAACTAGTACAACAGTTCAAAAAACTCGTAACATTGATTAAGTTACAAATCATACCATACGCATCTTTCATGATCTCGATCTATGAAAATACTTCAACAATTCAATACGTAAATATGATAACGTTTCAACGAATTTGAAAATGCAAAACCCTATCGCAAATTCGTGATAATGAAATCGTGATCTCAATCTGATATAATATTTATACGTAGAGCAATAATAAAAAAGACGCTGATCTAAGTCAATCGAAGGAAAAGATAACGGAATCCGGAAAAATAGCGCGCTTCAAATCACGCAAGGCTTACAATTTAAACATATAAAATGATGAATAAGACCCTCCGTGTAAAAACTATGAAGAACACTGTTAGGTTCTCTTAGACCCGAGAATCTCACAAGTACGAGACCAACCGGGTGCGGAATCCGGGTCGATCAAGAAGCTCGAACAAAGATCAAACGATGAAAAAAAAGAACACAATATAAAAATTCTCAATGTTTATTGTTATTTCAAGAACTCAAAGATTACAAGTGTTGAGAGGAAATGGAAATTACACCTTGAAAAAACACACACTTAGGCTACCTCACCAACCTCTCTCAAAATAACCTAAGTGTTCTATTTATAGCAACAACAAAGAGCGAAACAAAGTTCAATAAAACAAGCTACGTTTGAGGTAAACGACCCGCTCGAGTCGGTTCGGCTAAAACCGACTCGCGTGTGGTCTTGAGCGTTGTTGAAGTTGACTTGGCGTTGACTTGAACAAATTGGCTTGAACACCGGAATTTGGACCAGGTCGTATAGAGTAAATTCTAGGTTGGTCGTATATAGTAAATTCCAGGCTGGTCGTATAGCGTAAATTCCAGGCTGGTCGATCAGCACAAAGCTGGTCCTTCAGACCAAGGTTGGTCATTTAGCACAAAGCTGGTCATTCAGACCAAGGCTAGTCGTTTAGCACAAGGCTAGTCGTTCAGACCAAGGCTGGTCGTTCAGCACAACGCTGGTCCTTCAGCACAAGGCTGGTCGTTCATACTAAGGCTGGTCGTTTAGCACAAGGCTGGTCCTTCATCACAAGGCTGGTCCTTCAGCAAAAGGCTGGTCCTTAGGAACAAATGCTGGTCACTAGGAACAAATGCACCAAACTCAGCCAAATTATACCAAGTGTGAAGCTAATTGTATGGTGACCAAGCAGATCGTATAGGCAAGTCAAGAACACAACTTCAACCTCAGAGAATGAGTTAAATCAGCGGAATCTTCATGTTTCACAGACTTGACCCGTTTAGAATAAGTTCATTGAATGTCCTCATCTTCACTCAGTCAATTGACCGGTCTGGAATATCTTGGATGATCCAATAATTCCCCCTAAGATGATGATATTCAATGAGAGTCTTCACAAACATGAGCGTTGTCTTGAAACATTTACAAAGATCAGAAGAGATACCGGATCCAGGATCCTTAAGATTTAAACTCAAATGACATATGTGTGGAAGATGTGATTTTGAAAAAATAAAATAAAATAAAATAAATTAAAATAAAATAAAATAAGCAAAAATAACATAGAATAAAAAAACAAAGCTAACTTTAACACATAAACGACTCTATTTTTGTAAATTTTGGATTTTTTCTGATTTTTATAGATTTTTGTGAAAAGTACTTGATATGAGATCATATATGTCACACCCTGAACTTTCGGGAATGGAGGCGTGTGACGTCATGAAATCATAGTCGTGGATACTTAGAACAATTAATAGTAAAATAATTGATAAATAAAACGTCATTTGGATTGCAGCGGAAATAGTGGTAAAATGACATTGTGTTACAATTAATAATAAATATGGAAATAGTTCTTAAAATTTAAGATAGTTCCTAAAATACTTGAAAAGGGTTGGGTGGATAAAACGAGACTATGACTCCATCAGCAGCAGGTCCGTTTATGAGTGATGTCCCTGTTTGCACGTGCGGAAGCATTTAGTTACCTGAGAAAATAATGAGTTTAAAGGGTTAACATAAAGTTGGTGAGTTCATAGGTTGTAGGATCGTTATAAGTCATAGTTAAACTTAAACAAAGCCCTTTACTTGCAAATATAACCCTGTGGAATTAAAGTTATATTTCACTTAACTTAAACAAAGTCGAATTCTTGTATAATGTAAATGCTTGATTTGCAGAATAGTAATAACAACAAAGTATCAAATACTCGGCACTATTTGCATTAACTCAAAGCTACACTATTACAAGTGATAACCACGCTATGTAAACTAAGAGGTAACAAGCTATATATAGTGCAGATGAGATCAATCACAGCCATTGATCTCATGTGATCTAATCTAGATCGTACATTACAAAGTCAAATCTAAGCTACCAAAAGAATAAACTTCGACATTTGAAATGACTTGCGTGTTGATAGCAACAATCTACTTTAGGAGAGCGGCTTAAGCAGATATAGAAGCATACGAGAAGCTTTTGCAGGATGGGACTGCTGAAAAGACATCTCAAGAAAAGTCAGGTTAAACTCATTATCTGATGGATAATCGAGTTCACCCGGAATATTCACTAAGTGACAAAACTGCTTCTTTCCGCTTGAACTTGCTGTTCCGCTTGAATTGGTAGTTCCGCTTCAACTTCAACCGGAATTGACAAAACAGAAGTTCAGCCGGAATTTTTCAGAACTTGAAGTTCCTTACAATCTCCCCCTAAGCTGATGCTGTCAAATTATTCTTCTAAGTCAAAGTTCATCTTCAAAATTGACTTGTACCCAAAAAATTTCTTCTCCTTAACCTACTTGCCGAAGACCTTGACCCCTGCATTCACATCCTTTGAAAGATCACTCATGCTGGTCATGGTGACCTTAGCATGTTGCAGAGCTTCCCAATCTTGTTCATTCCACTGATCTTAAATATTAATTATTTATGGGTTGTGAAGCTACTATCTGCCCTGTGTACATAGAAGAGTTTTTCTTCTTCTTCCCAAATCACAAACTTTATTGGACTGGTTGTGTTTTCTTCAATGTCTTCATCATCCTGAGTTTCAGAGAACAGTCCATGCTCGAGCACTTTTGGTTCTATGCTCATTCTTAGCAGGAGCTCAGCTTTAGACAAACTCATTATCCCATGCATTTTTGCATAGATGACTGATAATTGGAAGATGTCAAGCATTCTGGTGGCGAGATGAGCATTCATTACTCTGGTGATCCCACTTAGGCACTGGAATTTGAAGTCAAAAGTATCTTCATTAACTGTCCACCCCACAATTTTGTTTTGTCGGGGTGGGCCTCTTTTCCTTGGCCTTTGCTCTCTTTTTCTTTTGTGATGCAGCAGTTTTCTCTTTCTCAATTTGTTTTCCTCATTAGAATCATCAGTTGATTCTATGGCTTTTGGAGCTTTTCCTTTTGAGGACTGAGAAGATAGATCAGGTTGATCTTGAGTAGGTTTGGAGGTGGTGGAAGGTTCATTGATGGTGAGTGGAGGAAGGGAGGTTTGTGAGGGTGGTTTACTGGCTTCAGGAGTTGGGCTAGAAGGTGGAGTAGGTGGGAAGATATCAGAAAAATTCATAGTGGGTGGAGGCTTCTTTTTGAAAGGAATGATGGGTGTAAAGTTGTCGGTTCTGTACTTGGGGTTGGCAAGCTTGGTGGCTACTTTCTTGGAGATGGAGGGTGGTTTGTATGGTATGATGGCTAGTGACTGTAGAAGGGATGGAACAGATGTAGGCATGGGATTTGGGTCATATATGAAGGAAGGTGGAGGAGGGATATCTGCATCATCAGTGATCTCAGGTTTAACATTTATATGAGTTGACATACCTGAGGTGAGCTCTGAAGGTGCAGGCATCACAAGCTTTGGGTTGACAACACCTATATCTCCTTTTAGCTCATGAAAGATTGAATCAATCAATTTGCACAGTTCTTTGACTTTCATTTGAGCTACCTCTTCTTCAGTTCTTATGTTTCTGACCACAAATGCCCTTTTGACCTTTTTCAGCAGAAGGTAATTCTCATCATTCTTTACCAGCTTAGTAGGCAATAGAGATTAGCCTCTGCCTATCAGCTTCAGTCACAGCATCCAAATCATAATCCTTCAGTCTCCAGTTGAAAGACCTGGTCTTTGCGTCTTCCAGTAAATTTTCAAAGACAGAATTTTGCATGTATAGATCAAATTCCTCTTGAAGTTCTTTTGCTAGCCTCTCATCCTCTGCTATCCTTTTGGCATCTTCTACCATCTTCTGTATAGCTTCAGCCTCTGGTGTTTGAACCACCTGTTGAATTGTTTTAGGAAAATCAGCTTGAACAGGTTCTTCAGTTTGAATTGGTTCTGTGCTCCTTAAGGTTATAAGGGTTTCAGCCATGTCTACTATTTCAGCATTACCCTGTTCTTCCGGTTGAACCACAGTTGGTTCAGAAGACCCATCAACACCAAAAATTGAATTGCCAGGGCCAAAAGTTTCCACCTGGTCAGTTGATTGGGTTTCCGGTTGAACGATAGTTTCAGCTTCCACAAACACTTCCGCTTGAAGTTCCGCCTGAACTTCCGCTTGAACAGTAGATTAATCTTCAGTCACCACCTGAGGTTTGGTGACTTCAGGTTCTATGTCAGCAATCTCCAGCACCTCTGTGCCTTCATCTTCACCAATAGGATTCTCATCTTCTCCTTCGGTGAGTGTAGCAACTACAGTGGTTGCAGTGCTTTCTTCAGTTGCTTTGCTGTGATCACTGGCTCTTTCAGCCGGAAAGATGACATCTTTTAGGAGTGTAGTGATCATGTTGATGTGCTCAGGTAGAGCACCAGCAATCAAAATTGAAGATTGAACAAGCTCTGTGAGGTTGGGATCCTCAAAAGGTGAAATGGCAAGCTGTGGCTCTAACTTCAGCCGGTATCCTCTGATCTTCTTCAATTTCAGTAATGACAGGCCTTGAGGGCATCTTCTCCCCCAATTTGACAGTATCAGCTTCTTTAGCTATTACAGCTTCATCAGCATCTCTGTGAAGGGTTGAAGGACCTGCTTCAGCATCAGTAGGATTAGCTTGCACCAGTTTGGCAACAGTTGCATTTAGAGTATCAACCTGTGCTTGGAGAGATAGGTATAAGTTCGTCAATTCTGGTAGTGTAAAACTGTCCTCAACTGGCTTTTTACCAGCATCCTTGGACGAAACCAAGCTATCAATCCTAGATTGATCAGCAGTGGTACCCATGGCTTCTTGGCACCTGGGATTCTCTTCATCTGTCACAACAACTCTTGGTTCCAATAAAGGAGCCTCAAGTGCTGATTCAGAGAAGATTACCGCAGATTGGGTCTTATTGATGTTACTGCTGACACCAAGGTCCAGTGGGGATCCCTGGGCAGCAGCAGCCCTTTCCGCATGAATCTCTTCAAACCTCCTGAGATTCACCTCCGGTGAGGAGTGTAGGTTCAGTGCTGCAGGGTCCTGGCTTATTAGGATGTTCTCATGTGATGTGGTAGGTGAGTTAATAACACCTTCACTTAAGCCAAGATTGATAGCACTGTCACTCCTGGGTGATTGGGGTTGAAGTGGTGAAATATGTTTAGATAGGGATTGTGCATCTGCTTCTAATGACTCCCCCTCAAACGAAGGTTCGTCCCTAAGAGAGAATCCCAATTTGACCAGTTTCCGCTTGGGCTTTTTGCCTGGAGCGGGGTTAGAAGCTTCGAGTTGGGTGGTGGCACTAGGTGGAGGAGACCTAATGACCACTTGTCGCTAGCTTTTGAAAATGACAGGAGGAGTTTCAGTGGAGGAAGTGGCAGTGGTAGATTAATTGTGAGCTTTCCTCTTTTTAAATTGAAAGGTTTTTAGTTTTGAGGAAGCAGGGACAGATGTGGGATCAGAAACTGTGGGAATTGCAGCTCTGTCATCTTGAGCAGGGAGCTCAGTTGCTGCTGCAGTTTCCGTTTGAACCTCAGCATTAGCAGGTTCATCAGAAAACTGCCTTGGAGTTGGTAGGGGATAGTCAGTGTCCCTTCCAAGAAATCAGAAACTGTGGGAATTGCAGCTCTGTCATCTTGAGCATGGAGCTCAGTTGCTGCTGCAGTTTCCGTTTGAACCTCAGCATTAGCAGGTTCATCAGAAAACTGCCTTGGAGTTGGTAGGGGATAGTCAGTGTCCCTTCCAAGAAATGCAGACTTATTTACAGCAAGATTAGAAAAAGTTTTCTCATTTAGAAGTTTGGAATGCAAAATTGTACCAAGCCACACAAGTTGGGGGTACTCTTCTTTGAGAATGTAAGTTAAAAACCTTGGGTATAAGTAGATAAAATCAGGTTGGACATTTGATTTTAGGGCATCAAAAATGAGTTTAGAAAAAATAAAATTCTCACCCTTTATCACCGAATAGAAGGCAGATGCTTGTTCGCTGGCAAGCTCATCAAATCCACCCTTCTTTGGAGATAGGCATACCAATATTGTGTGAGCCAAGAACCTCCATTTATATGGTAACTGCCCCTTCTTGATGGTTTTGCTTTGCAGTGAACCACCGTACCCTAGATCTCTGAATAGTCGAAGATATTTCTTTGAATCGACTGTCTCATATCCATCATCATCCCTTAGTTTCAGCACTCTTCTAACTTTAGCTTCGTTGATTTCGACTTCAATGCCCTGAACAGTTGACACAATTGCTTCACTACCATTTGCCCTTTCAGTAACCCTAGCGTGTGACCAAAAATCCTCTAGCACTTCTTAAAAAATTTCTGCTTCGACAGTAAGCGCATGGTGAAGATGAGAACTCTTTATGAAGTCAATCATTCCGTTGTAGATGTCGGTTTTGCTCGGTGGCTCTAGATACGCCACAAGAATGTGTTCTACTGGAAACTTGGAGTCACTTACGGGCCTTTTGCCACTTGCCTTCCCCTTAGGAGCCATTGTTGACGCAGGTTGACGGTAATTCCATTTGCAG
>JBCNJP010000321.1:35329-51131 GCA_039602395.1 Deinandra increscens subsp. villosa
TGTATGTCAAGCAACCTCCAGGCTTTGAAGACCCTCATTACCCCAACAGGGTCTGCAAGTTGATTAAAGCTTTATATGGTCTCAAGCAAGCTCCTAGGACATGGTATGAGACACTCTCAAACTATCTCCTAGTGAATGGCTATAAGAGATGAGCTATTGATAAAACACTGTTTGTGAAATCTGATGGCAAAGATACTTTGATGGTACAAATCTATGTTGATGACATCATCTTTGGTTCATCCAGTGCTGCCTTATGTAAAGAGTTTGAAAGTTTGATGCAATCTAAGTTTGAGATGAGTTCAATGGGAGAACTGAACTTCTTCTTAGGCTTGCAAGTGAAGCAAACTGCAAATGGAATTTTCTTGAATCAGTCCAAATACATTCAAGATATGCTAAAAAGGTTTGATATGCAGTCTGTTTCAACCTCAAAAACTCCCATCTCCACTTCTCATAAGCTACACAGTGATTTAAGTGGGAAACCAGTGGATGTTCACCTCTACAGGGCAATGATTGGATCACTGCTCTATCTCACAGCAAGCAGACCTGACATCATGTTTAGTGTCTGTTTATGTGCTAGATACCAGTGTCAACCAAAGGAATCACACATGTTAGCTGTGAAGCGGATCTTTAGATACCTTAAAGGACAACCAAAGCTTGGGTTGTGGTATCCAAAGAACTCAGATTTCTCCTTCAAAGCTTACACTGATAGTGATTATGCTGGCTGCAACTTGGACAAGAAGTCTACTTCAGGAGGATGTCAATTTTTGGGAGAAAGACTTGTGTCTTGGCAATGCAAGAAGCAAACCTGCGTGTCTACTTCTACTGCTGAGGCTGAATACATCGCTGCATCAAGCTGCTGCAGTCAAGTCTTATGGATCCAGAATCAAATGTTGGATTATGGCATCAAGTTCATGGAGACTCCTATCCTTGCAGACAACAACAGTGCTATATCAATCACAAACAACCCTGTTCAACACTCAAAAGCAAAACACATTGATATCAGGTACCATTTTATTAGAGATTGTGCTGAGAAACACTTGATTAGAATGGTCAAAGTTCATACAGATCAACAATTGGCTGACCTGTTTACCAAAGCATTTGATGAAGCTAGATTTTTCTATCTCATTAGTGCCATTGGTATGATGAACTTTGACTGATTAAACTGTTTTCACAATTTTAATAAAAAGAGGGACATGTGCTCTAAAGCCCGTCTCTTGATACAAAAAGAAAAAGAAAATGAAAATCTTTAGTGTTAATCAGACGACTTTTCAGTTCATAGTCAGTAACTGCTGATAAAGCTATGGATAATTAACACAAATTTTCAAAAATTCATGTGTTTTGGATTTCCGGTTCAAGTTTGGGTTCAACCTGAGAAGACAACTTTTGAAATTTTCCGGGTGAACTTCAACCGGAAAAATGCTTTAGAATGATGTGGAAAATTTATTTTGAAAACAATTCTTTCAAGCGGAAAAGTTGTCCGCTTAATGTTCAGACGGAAGAATTTTTTGTTTTTAAATTAAAGGAGAAAATGGGTTCCGCTTGAACTTCCGGGTCAACAAAGTCAACGTCTCATTTAATTACCCGGAAGGCACACTTTTCTAAGCGGATATACATTTATTTACCCATTGAATTTTTAACTGTTTAAAATCCGAGGTTTCAGTAAATTATCTTTTGGATAAGGACATGCTTTAACCAGTTGTACCATACAACCAATAAAGCACCTGTCTCATCAGTCACTGAACCGTCAATTTTTTAACCTCTCTCCTCCACGTCAGTGTCGTAAAAGGTTAAAGCCCTAAATTACCGTCACTTTCCCATTTTCATCAAACCCCACTCCGCAATTACTCCCAAATTCTTCTCATCTCCTCTCCAATAAACTTCCGTAAACCGTCAACCTGCGTCGCCTATGGCTCCTAAGGGGAAGGCAAGTGGCAAAAGGCCCGTAAGTGACTCCAAGTTTCCAGTAGAACACAACCTTGTGGCGTATCTAGAGCCACCGAGCAAAACCGACATCTACAACGGAATGATTGACTTCATAAAAAGTTCTCATCTTCACCATGCGCTTACTGTCGAAGCAGAAATTTTTGAAGAAGTACTAGAGGATTTTTGGTCACATGCTAGGGTTACCGAAATGGCAAATGGTAGTGAAGCGATTGTGTCAACCGTTCAGGGGATTGAAGTCGAAATCGACAAAGCTAAAGTTAGAAGAGTGCTGAAACTAAGGGATGCTGGTGGATATGAGATAGTCGATTCAAAGAAATATCTTCGACTATTCAGAGATCTAGGGTACGGTGGTTCACTGCAAAGCAAAACCATCAAGAAGGGGCAGTTACCATATAAATGGAGGTTCTTGGCTCACACAATATTGGTTTGCCTATCTCCAAAGAAGGGTGGATTTGATGAGCTTGCCAGCGAACAAGCATCTGCCTTCTATTCGGTGATAAAGGGTGAGAATTTTAATTTTTCTAAACTCATTTTTTGATGCCCTAAAATCAAATGTCCAACCTGATTTTATCTACTTATACCCAAGGTTTATAACTTACATTCTCAAAGAAGAGTACCCCCAACTTGTGTGGCTTGGTACAATTTTGCATTCCAAACTTCTTAATGAGAAAACTTTTTCTAATCTTGCTGTAAACAAGTCTCCATTTCTTGGAAGGGACACTGACCACCCCTTACCGATTCCAAGGCAGTTTCCTGATGAACCTGCTAATGCAGAGGTTCAACCAGAAACTGTAGGAGCAACTGAGCTCCATAGCTCAAGATGACAGAACTGTAGACCTAACAGTTTCTGATCCCACATCTGTCCCTGCTTCCTCAAAACTAAAAACCTTTCAATCTAAAAAGAGGAAAGCTCACAATCAATCTACCACTGCCACTTCCTCCACTGAAACTCCTCCTGTCATTTTCAAAAGACAGCGACAAGTGGTCATTAGGTCTCCTCCATCTAGTGCCACCACCCAACCCGAAGCTTCTAACCCCGCTACAGGCAAAGAGCCCAAGCGGAAACTGGTCGAATTGGGATTCTCTTTTAGGGAAGAACCTTCGTTTGAGGGGGAGTCATTAGAAGCAGATGCACAATCCCCATCTGGACATATTTCACCACTTCAACCCCAATCACCCAGGAGTGACAGTGCTATCAATCTTGGCTTAAGTGAAGGTGTTATTAACTCACCTACCACATCACATGAGAACAACCTGATAAGCCAGGACCCTGCAGCACTGAACTTACACTCCTCACCGGAGGTGAATCTTGGGAGTTTTGATGAGATTCATGCGGAAAGGGCTGCTGCTGCCCAGAGATCCCCACTGGACCCTGGTGTCAGCAGTAACATCAATAAGACCCAATCCGCGGCAATCTTCGCTGAATCAGCACTTGAAGTTCCTTTATTGGAACCGAGAGTTGTTGTGACAGATGAAGAGAATCCCAGGTGCCAAGAAGCCATGGGTACCACTGCTGATCAATCTAGGATTGATAGCTTGGTTTCGTCCAAGGATGCTGGTAAAAAGCCAGTTGAGGACAGTTTTACACTACCAGAATTGACGAACTTGTACCTATCTCTCCAAGCACAGGTTGATACTCTAAATGCAACTGTTGCCAAACTGGTGAAAGCTAATCCTATTGATGCTGAAGCAGGTCCTTCAACCCTTCACAGAGATGCTGATGAAGCAGGATCCCAACCTCACAGAGCTTGTTCAATCTTCAATGTTGATTGCTGGTGCTCTACCTGAGCACATCAACATGATCACTACACTCCTAAAAGATTTCATCTTTCCGGCTGAAAAAGCTAGTGATCACATCAAGGCAACTGAAGATAGCACTGCAACCACTGTAGTTGCTACACTCACTGAAGGAGAAGATGAGAATCCTATTGGTGAAGATGAAGGCACAGAGGTGCTGGAGATTGCTGACATAGAATCTGAAGTCACCAAACCTCAGGTGGTGACTGAAGATCAATCTACTGTTCAAGCGGAAGTTCAGGCGGAACTTGAAGCAGAAGTATTTGTGGAAGCTGAAGCTATCGTTCAACCAAAAACCCAATCAACTGCACAGGTGGAAACTTTTGGTCCTGGCAACTCAATTTTTGGTGTTGATGGGTCTGCTGAACCAACTGTGGTTCAACCGGAAGAACAGGGTAATGCTGAAATAGAAGATATTGCTGAAACCCTTATAACTTTAAGGAGCACAGAACAAATTCAAACTGAAGAACATGTTCAAACTGTGTTTCCTAAAACAATTCAACAGGTGGTTCAAACCCCAGAGGCTGAAGCTATACAGAAGATGGTAGAAGATGCCAAGAGAATAGCAGAGGATGAGAGGCTAGCAAAAGAACTTCAAGAGGAATTTGATCTATACATGCAAAATTCTGTATTTGAAAATTTACTGGAAGAAGCAAAGACTAGGTCTTTCAACTGGAGACTGAAGGATTATGATTTGGATGCTGTGACTGAAGCTGATAGGCAGAGGCTAATCTCTATTGCCTCTCAATTGCCTACCAAGCTGGTAAAAAGTGATGAGAATTACCTTCTGCTGAAAAAGGTCAAAAGGGCATTTGTGGTCAGAAACATAAGAACTGAAGAAGAGGTAGCTCAAATGAAAGTCAAAGAACTGTGCAAATTGATTGATTCAATCTTTCATGAGCTAAAAGGAGATATAGGTGCTGTCAACCCAAAGCTTGTGATGCCTGCACCTTCAGAACTCACCTCAGGTATGTCAACTCATATAAATGTTAAACCTGAGATCACTGATGATGCAGATATCCCTCCTCCACCTTCCTTCATATATGACCCAAATCCCATGCCTACATCTGTTCCATCCCTTCTACAGTCAGTAGCCATCATTCCATACAAACCACCCTCCATCTCCAAGAAAGTAGCCACCAAGCTTGCCAACCCCAAGTACAGAACCGAAAACTTTACACCCATCATTCCTTTCAAAAAGAAGCCTCCACCCACTATGAATTTTTCTGATATCTTCCCACCTACTCCACCTTCTAGCCCAACTCCTAAAGCCAGTAAACCACCCTCACAAACCTCCCTTCCTCCACTCACAATAAATGAACCTTCCACCACCTCCAAACCTACTCAAGATCAACCTGATCTCTCTTCTTAGTCCTAAAAAGGAAAAGCTCCAAAAGCAATAGAATCAACCGATGATTCCAATGAGGAGAATAAATTGAGAAAGAGAAAACTGCTGCATCACAAAAGAAAAAGAGAGCAAAGGCCAAGGAAAAGAGGCCCACCCCGGTAAAACAAAATCGTGGGGTGGACAGTGAATGAATATACTTTTGACTTCAAATTCCAGTGCCTAAGTGGGATCACCAGAGTAGTGAATGCTCATCTCGCCACTAGAATGCTTGACATCTTCCAATTATCAGACATCTATGCAAAAATGCAAGGGATAATGAGTTTGTCCAGAGCTGAGATCCTGCTAAGAATGAGCATAGAACCAAAAGTGCTCGAGCATGGACTGATCTCTGAAACTCAGGTTGATGAAGACATTGAAGAAAACACAACCAGTCCAATAAAGTTTGTGATTTGGGAAGAAGAAGAAAAACTCTTCTATGTTCACAGGGCAGATAGTAGCTTCACAACCCATAAAGAAACTAATGTTCAAGATCAGTGGAATGAACAAGATTGGGAAGCTCTGCAACATGCTAAGGTCACCATGACCAGCATGAGTGATCTTTCAAAGGATGTGAATGCAGGGGTTAAGGCCTTCGATAAGTAGGTTAAGCAGGAAGAAAATATTTTGGTACAAGTCAATTTTGAAGATGAACTTTGACTTAGAAGAATAATTTGACAACATCAGCTTAGGGGGAGATTGTAAGGAACTTCAATTTTGAAGAATTCCGGCTGAACTCCAGTTTTGACAATTCCGGTTGAAGTTGAAGCGGAACTACAACCTCAAGCGGAACAACAAGTTCAAGCGGGAAGAAGTAGTTTTGTCACTTAGTGAATATTCCGGGTGAACTCGATTGTCTCCATATCACCTAGATCAGGTGAGTCTCATGGCCCCTTTCTTTTAAACTGTTTTAAATACTTTGGGGTGAAATCATGAACTAAATTGTTTTATACTTGATATATCGGTCGAACTGTACACTCCCGTATGATTAAATGTTCTTTACATCCCCTAAAAATGAGTACATTTCGTCACATAACGAATTGTAACAAATCCCACTATTAATTGAATTTGATTAGTTATGTTCGAAACGGTAGCTAGTGGATAGATCTATTTGGGTTAACAACCCTACTTGATTGGTAGCTCCAATCTTGAATTTTGCATTTTTCGAGTAGTACACACCAGTTATTATTGTTCCATTTCAGTATCTTTAGGGAATATGCTATGAGTGGGTAAATCTGTTTGTTTCAAATTCAAAGTTCATGTTAATCATTACATCACGGTGACCTTACTATTATCTTGTATGCCTTAAACCATTTACAAACTATTTGTAGAGTCTTAAACCTGTGAACTCACCAACTTTATGTTGACCCTTTAAACTCATGATTTTCTCAGGTAACTAAATGTATCCGCACGTGCAAACGGGGCCATCACTCATAAACGGACCTGCTGCTGATGGAGTCATAGTCTCGTTTTATCCACCAAACCCTTTTCAAGTATTTTAGTAACTCTCTTAACTTTTAAGAACTATTTCCATCTTTATTATTAATTGTAAGACAATGTCATTTTACCACTATTTCCGCTGCAATCCAAATGAAGTTTTGTTTATCGATTGTTTTACTATTAATTGTTCTAAGTACCCACGACTATGATTTCATGACGTCACACGCCCCCGTTCCCGAAAGTTCAGGGTGTGACAAATTGGTATCAAGGTCGTGGTTATAGAGAACTTGGTTTTATAAATAAAAACGAAAACAAAACCTGGACTATAACCCGCTCTGAAGGTACCGTTTGCACGCAAGACCAACTCAAGTGGTAACGTTTATGATGATTTATGCTTAAGTGTTTATTTAATAACTTGCATTAGATTTATTTACCTTAAATGTTTATATGCTTACTTGTTCTAACGCTTCTATTACTTGGAACTTGTTATCGCAGTGATGGCTTCCGCTAACAAGGCCATTTGCATCTCATGAAGCTCCGAGGACGAGTCATCCCCTCGATCACCTGAGTACACGCCCATGCCGATGGAATATGTTCCACCATCCGCACCTGGCGGGAGCGCGAGGGACTCCCTAGTACCTACGAGCTAGGGGATTCATCGGCTCAAGGAGCTGCTCGACGGACTCCAGCTGGATTATGCCCCTTCACTAATGAGCCTTTGGTGGACACGGTTCTGCTATTGGTTGCTCGTATGAATCGATACGAGCAGGGCATGAGAGGCATGGAGCGGGATATTGAGAGACTCCCGACCGTTTCTGACTTGGGTTTCTTAGGAACTCAAGTGGATAGCTTAGAGGAGACTAGGACCACTACTCAGAGTACCCTAGACTCTCTTCTTGCTGGCGTGACGAATGCTAGTGCGTTTGCTGCTTACAACTCCGTTACCATCGAGCTTTTGCAGATGAGAGTTGCCACTCTCGAGGGCCATGTAGAGCGACTTCTTGCTTTCTTAGCGCTCATGGACCAGGTTACTAGTGTGACAACTGCAACTTCCCAAGTTAACTCCGTTAAGTCTTTCCGTTAAAAACCGTTAGTTCCATTAGACAAACTCCGTTAGTCACATTACCAGTAGAAATTAATTAATGCTTACCTAGACCGGATACGTCCACGACCTTTGGTTGATCACCGAACCCGACCATATGTGTTATATGATTATTTGCTTATTACCACTGTGTGAAGTTATGCAACATGCTTAATTAATTCATTGTGAAATTATGTGATTTATCGAGAAAACGTGCTTACCTTACTTAGAATGAAATTTACCCTTTTAAGAAGCCAGCGAAACTACCGAGCGAAACTACAGTTTCGCCCGGTAGCTAAAGCTCTTGGTTTGCTGGACCAGTTTCGCGTGGCCAGCGAAACTGCCAGCGAAATTGCGGGCGAAACTGGCCCCCTACATATAGAAAACCCAAGCCAACTCTCTCATTTTTACTCACCTCACTCAAAACACACACACATCTGCACTCTCCTACTCCTGTGACTTCTGGCCAGCAGAAAACGACACGAGAAACCGAGATTCCAGCCCCAAGTTTTCACCTTTTTGAGCATAGGAGATCATCCGTGAGTCACATGAACCACCTTTATGCATTTCTTGTATGTTAAACTAAAATGTATGCTTAAAATCCACATGCAACGACTTGTGCTACTGCCATGATGCTTAGGGATGCCAGACTTAACATCAATTCTATATCTTGCCATGTTAATTTGAAGATCTATGCTAGATAAGGTTACTTTATGTAAAATGTGTTCTTGGTGATTTGATGACTAGAAACCATGTTTTAGGTGCAAAAATTGCTTGTATGATGTTGGTAAATGTTTAGGTATGCTAGATATTGAATTGCATGTGATATAGGACCTGTTAGAAAGATTTTTAGGCAAATTTACGGGTTTTTCTAGCGACTAGCGAAACTGTGCCTTCATCAGGCGAAACTGTGTAGCGAAACTGTGCCTATCTCCCTCTAGCGAAACTAGTCGAGCGAAACTATAGTGTCGCTAGGTAAACTGACCAGACCTGTCCGAGCGAATCTGCTGAGCGAAATTCCCTGAACGAAAGTTCAAACCAGTTTCGGGCGAAACTAGGCTAGCGAAACTGTGCCAACAGTTTCGAGCGAAACTAGCCTAGCGAAACTGTGTCACCGGGTACTGCCTAGCGAAAGTGCTGCCCGTGCACGCAGCGAAACTGCCTAGCGAAACTGCTAGCGAAACTGTGACCAGAATCCAAACTTGTGCAATTTTCTTGAATGTTATGCCATGACCTATTTGATTATGTTATGATAATACATGCTTGACTTCTGATAAATATGAACCCTCGTGTATGATCAACCATCGGTGTCGTGTATCGTTATGTCGTGCCGTATTTTCCAATGTGCTAGTGTTATGGTCTTAGCGGTATAGCCAAAAGTTAAACAACCTAACACCTAAGACCTTAATGTGATTATTAGGTCCTCGTTAACAATCATAACCGGATTTATTTGAAGAATAAGCTGAGCAACCTAAGGTGAGTTCATTACTATATGTTGTTATGTCCTAGCAGGGATGATAACGTGCAGCGGTAAGGTATTTCTTACTAAGTAAACTTTTTCCGACCAAATATCATATGTATCATTGAATTGATTGATAAACTAAAAAGTCCTTACATTCGGGCCGTTAATATAGAATAGCTAGGTGATGTTGAGTAGTACTACTGGGGATTGACACCCCCGCCCAGCGGTGCACGTGATGCACCAACCCGACTGGCGGTCGGACTGGGACCAATGTTACCCTACCCTCCGTGGTCTTTCAGGACACGGGAAGGCAAAATCCATAGGTAATACCTATACATTGTCAGCTTCGGTTGCGAACAATTCAAATGTGCATAACTTAGGCTAGCTACCTACGATATGGAAAACTTACTAGTCTTATGATATTGATTGTGTTTTACCTTTCTTTGATCATAAAATTTTGGTCTACTTGTGACGGGTAGACCGCTTAGTGAACTCACCAGCCTTGGCTGACACTTGATTGTTGAATGCTTTTCAGGTTAGCTTGGAGGATCATGGATGGCACGGGCAGCGGCAGTACTTGTCCTTTGTAAAACCCTTTTTGAAATTGTATTTCAGATACTTTAGTAATCACTTTTGCTAAACTACAACCTTGTAAACTTTTATTGCTTCCGCTGATTTTTGTGAAATGTAAACTCTGATTTATTTAATGTAATACATGACTGTTTACCCCTTTAACTATGGCTTGGTTGTAACTAAAGACTTGGATCCTGGTCTGGATCACACCCCACACGGTTATACTCCGTTAGTGGAAATTTGGGGGTGTGACAACTAGCACTCTTGCCCTACCCCTAGGCCCCCGTTTTTAGGATGCTTTAGATTTTACCTACCCTTTTGACCCGCCAGTTTATTAGTAAATCATGATGTAGTATTATTTTGTTGGGATTGCACTCCCATTAACTAGTTATGTACGTAATTTAACTTAACCCCTTTTGTATGATTTATAACTAATATGGTGGTATGGAATGTAACTTGTAGTTTATCTTATCATGTTGAATGGTTGTTATTCTTGAGCTTGCAATAACACCATCCTCATATTGTCTAAAACGTTTGTTTTCTTTATGTTGTCATTGAAACGTAAAGAAGAAACATGCCTCCTAGACGTGGTACCAGGAACACATCGCCCAACCAACCAATGAATGATGCCGACATTGAGGCTTTAATCACTTAACGAGTTGCTGAAGCTGTTGCTGCAAGCGAAATTCAACGGGATCACGACAGACAAAATAATAATCCACCACATGGTAAGGTTTAACGATCTCAATGTTAGAGAACATGCAGACTACAATTTCTCCGAATTGTATTCAAACGTTTTAACATTGCAGGTCCCCACGACTGTTCATACAAGGACTTTATGAACTGCAAACCCAGTAACTTCAAGGGAACAGAAGGCCGTGGGTTTGATTCGTTGGTTTGAACGAACGGAATCCGTTTTTCGCATTAGCAACTGCCCCGCTGGCTTCATGGTTAAGTACTCTACATGCACTTTTACTGATGGCGCACTAACTTGGTGGAATTCTCACGCTAACGCCATGGGAACAGACCTGGCTTACGCTATGACTTGGGATGAGCTCAAACAACTCATGCGTGACGAGTACTGCCTGAGCGAAGAATTGCAGAGATTGGAAGCTGAATTCTGGAGTTTGGCAATGAAGGGTTCTGACATCGTTGGTTACACGAAGCGATTCCATGAATTCGCGCATCTTTGTTCAACCATGGTCACTCCACCGTACAAGAAAATCGATAGATACATTTGGGGTCTCGCGCCTCACATTCAAGGGAATATTCTTTCTTCGAACCCTGCCACTTTTCAGGATGTTACGCGTCTTGCTCATAGCCTAGTCTATCAGGCCACACGCCAAGGTGTGACCTTTACCAAGAAGAATTCTGAAGTCAAGATCCCCGAGGTCGGTGCAACCACCTCATCTGGAAAGAAGCCGGACAACAAACGGAAGCGCAGTTTCTGGAAGAATAAGACAGACAGGAACCCTGAAAAAGCCCCTGTGAAAGGACCCGATCCGGCCAAAGTTTATGCTGCTACCACACCTGCTCAAGCACCGAACAAGACAGGCTATACCGGTAATGCACCTCTGTGCAACAAGTGCAACCTCCACCACACCCTTGACTGTGGAAACATTTACTTTGGCCACTGCAAGACCAAGGGGCACATCAGTCGCGGTTGCCCGAATCGTGTATGTTTTGGTTGTGGTGTTACTAGTCACATGAAGAAGGACTGCCCCAAGACGAAGGATCAAAATCAAGCGAAAGGCAGAGTTTTTGTGATCAATGCTGGAGAAGCGCGTCGCGATCCAAACACCGTGACGGGTACATTTCTACTTAATAACCAATTTGCTTCCGTTTTATTCGATACTGGTGCCGATAGAAGCTTTGTGTTTATCGATTTTAGCCAATTACTAGAAATCGCCCCTGTTGCCCTAGACACTAAGTTCACAGTAGAATTAGCAAATGGTGACCTAATAGAAACTGGAGAAATATACCGATACTGCTCACTTGAACTCTCAGATCATGTTTTCCACATCGATCTTATGCCTGTTGATCTAGGAAGCTTTTATATCGTTATTGGAATGGATTGGTTATCGAAGAACCATGCTGAGATAGATTGTCATGAGAAGATAGTACGCGTACCACTCGCAGACGACAACACTCTTAACATACAAGGCAAAAAGGGTGGAACCCCGCTAAATATCATATCGAGCATGAAGGCTCGTAAGTTTCTTCGAAAAGGATGTCATGCCATTCTAGCTCATGTTACGGAGAAGAAGCCCAAGGAGAAGCACATCGAAGATGTTCCTATGGTCTATGAATTTCCGGAAGTTTTCCCCGAAGACTTGCCTGGTTTGCCACCAACTCGACAAGTGGAATTTCATATCGACTTGACGCCTGGAGTCGCCCCCATTGCCAGATCGCCCTACTGCCTGGCACTGTCAGAAATGCAAGAATTATCTAACCAACTACAAGAGTTGTTAGATAAAGGCTTTATTCGCCCGAGCCACTCGCCGTGGTGAGCTCCTGTCTTTTTTGTAAAGAAGAACGACGAAACGTTTCGGATGTGTATCGAATACAGAGAATTGAACAAGTTAAAGGTGAAGAACCGCTACCTGCTACCGAGAATCGACGACTTGTTCGACCAACTCCAAGGATCGAGTTATTACTCCAAAATTTACCTGAGATCCGGTTATCACCAGCTACGAGTCAGAGATGAAGACGTTTCGAAGACATCGTTCAGAACACGCTATGGTCAATACGAGTTCCTCGTTATGCCTTTTGGTTTGACTAACACACCTGTTGTGTTCATGGATTTGATGAACCACGTATGTAAACCATACCTAGATAAATTTGTTATCGTGTTTATCGATGATATTCTCATATACTCTCGAAGCAAGGAAGAACACGAACAACATTTGAGACTTATCTTGGAATTGCTAAAGAAGGAAGAATTGTACACGAAGTTTTCCACATGTGACTTTTGGATTCGCGAGGTACACTTTTTGGGTCACGTCATCAAGGACTAGGGAATTCATGTTGATCCAGCCAAAGATGAGGCTATCAAAGACTGGAGTACTCCCACTACTCCGACTGAGATACGCCAAATTCTTGGGCTCGCTGGCTATTATCGCCGATTCATTGAAAACTTCTCGAAGATAGCCTAGCCCCTGACCACATTGACTCAGAAAGATAAGAAATTCATTTGGGATGCCAAAGCAGAAGAAGCCTTCAGAAGTTGAAGCAGAAGCTTTGTGATTCACCAATCCTATCTCTACCTGACGGAATCGAAGATTTTGTAGTATACTGTGATGCATCGCATCAAGGATTAGGTTGCGTGTTTATGCAACGTGAGAAAGTTATCGCCTATGCCTCTCGGCAGTTGAAGATTCATGAGAAGAACTACACAACCCACGACCTGGATCTTGGAGCTGTCGTTTTTGCCCTCAAAATTTGGAGGCACTATCTTTATGGAACGCAATGCACCATATTCACTGATCATAAGAGTTTACAACATATCTTTAATCAGAAGGAGTTGAATATGAGGCAATATCGTTGGGTCGAATTGCTAAATGATTACGAATGCGAGATTCTATATCATCCTGGTAAGGCTAACGTTATAGCCGATGCCTTAAGCTGGAAGGAACGCTTGAAGCCACTCCGCATAGCATTGAGTATGACTATACACTCTAACCTCACTTCATAAGTTCGTGATGCTCAAATTGAGGCTCTCAAGGAAGAGAATATAAAGGAACAATCTTTGCGCGGAATGGAAAAGGCAGCTGATTGAGAAGCCAAATGGAACCAGAAACTTCATGGACAGACTATTGGTACCTAGCCACGGAGATGTGAGAAAGCTAGTACTCGACGAAGCTCACAAGACACGATATTCCATACATCCTGGTGTGTCAGGACCGATTCTCACATCAAGAATCCTGATCTTGAGCAAGAACAAAGGTTCAGATTCGAAAAACTAAAAAAATGAGAATGAAGATGAAGATGAGAAGAATCATAGAATAATCAAACACAAGAAAGATGATGAACAAGTCGAATGATTTCATTAATCGAATGCTTACAATCAAGAAATCATGACAAACACTCTCTCATGGAAATCCATGACTCACTCTCTCTCTCTCTAGAATGGAAATCTCACACTCTACAAGAAAATCATCATCTCCACACTCAGAGACTCTTTCTTGTAATGGGCACCCTCACTATATATATAGTGAGGGTGACTAACAACAGAAAAACATAACATAACTGAAAATTACAAGAAAGGTAAATAACATAAATATTAATTAAATCAAAGTTGATTTAATTAATCCGAAGCTTGACTCGCTCGAACCGATCTTCCGTTGACTTTTACGTAGACCATTGACCCGAACGGTTGACTTTTCCGTAAAACGGTCTTCGGTCCAAACTGCAAGCCTCGAGCATCACAACCCGCGTCTCTGAATCAATTCACATGGATTCTTCAGTCGAATGCTTCGGTAAACAGATTTGATGGCGTTAGTCACATAGATTTTAAGTTCCAACATGGTGCTGATAAGATGTATCATGGTTTGAAGGAACATTTCTGGTGGCCTAACATGAAGGATGAAGTAGCCACTTATGTCAGCAAGTGCCTAACTTGCTAGAAGGTCAAAGCCTAGTACTAGAAGCCCTCTGGTTTGTTGACACAACCAGAGATCCCACAATGGAAATAGGAAGGAATATCGATGGATTTCATCACCAAGCTACCCAAGGCGAGATCCGGTTGCGATGCTATTTCGGTAATAGTTGATCGACTAACGAAATCCACTCACTTCCTACCTATCAAGGAAACTGATAGTATGGAAAGAAGGACTAAGCTATATCTGAAGGAAGTCATTTCACGACATGGAGTTCCTGTCTCTATCATATCTGATCGCGATAGTCGATTTACTGCCAAGTTCTGGCAGTCTCTACAGAAATCTTTGGGTACTCGCCTCGATATGAGTACTGCCTATCATCCACTGACGGATGGCCAAAGCGAAAGGACGATTAAAACGCTTGAGGATATGCTGCGAGCCTGTGTGATTGACTTTGGATAACTGGGATGATCATCTTCCTCTAGCCGAGTTTTCTTACAACAACAGTTATCACACCAACATACAAGCCGCTCCATTCGAAGAACTTTGTGGGAGAAAGTGTAGATCCCCACTTTGTTGGACGGAAGTTGGAGATAGCCAACTGATTGGTCCTGAGATTATTTTTGAAACGACCAAGAAGATTGTTCAGATAAAAAACCGCTTGAAAGCGCTAGAGATCGCCAGAAAAGCTATGCTGATAACCGTCGTAAACCATTAGAATTTCAAGTCGGAGACCGTGTCATGTTAAAGGTATCACCTTGGAAAGGTGTCATTCATTTTAGCAAGCGAGGAAAGCTCAACCCTCGTTTCATCGGCCCCTTTGAGATCCTTTAACGGATCGGGCAAGTCGCATATAAGTTACTCCTACCACCCAAATTAAGTAGTGTGCATGATGTTTTCCATATCTGTAGCCTGAAGAAGTGTTTGTCTAATGAAACACTTGTCGTTCCTCTCGACGAAATCCAAGTCGATGAAACACTACATTTCGTAGAGGAACCCATGGAGATACTTGACCGAGAAATCAAAAGACTGAAGCGAAGCCACATTCCCATCATCAAAGTGTGTTGGAACTCACGACGAGGACCGGAATACACATGGGAACGCGAGGATCAGATGCGTCAGAACTATCCCCGCGTGTTCGAGAATGTTGCATCCCCCAGTTAAATGAATTTCGGGACGAAATTGTTTTAACTGGGGGAGAATGTGGCACCTCGGTCAAAACCAGGTCAACCCGTTGACTTTGGCTTTTATATTTACCGTTAATACGTGAATTATCTATTCATTTCCTGTTAATTGCCTACTATTAGGAACATATATATATATATATATATATATGTGTATATATATATATATATATATATATATATGTATAACCGTCTAAATAATTCCCGTGTTTGTACCAACTATTTTGTCCGACTTAAAAATCAAGCAAACCCACTAATGACTTAGTGGAATTTCAACAATAAGAAAAACTATAAAATGTAACTTTTATATTTTTTCACCCGATGTCTGAACTGACTTTT
>JBCNJP010000322.1:0-49442 GCA_039602395.1 Deinandra increscens subsp. villosa
CAAGCTGGTCAAGATCGACCTAATTGGGTAAATATGGCCTAACTGGATTAGAAGTTGTCACTAGGACGAAAAATAACACATAAGCACCTAAACATGTTTCATGCATTCATACAAGTCATACAATGCACATACGAGTCCCAATTTGGGAGCAAATCGAGTAATTGCAACTTAAGTCAAAGTTGACCCAGAAAGTCAAACTTCAAGCACCTATCTAGTGACATAGCTAAAATCCACATTACTTGGAGTCAACTCCTTAAACTTTACAGGAATATACTACATATCATTTAGGACTTGTTGCAAAAAGAATCAAGTAAAAAGGTTAAGAAATGAGAAAGTTATGCACGTCGGAAGTTAGCATTTTCAGCATTTAGTAAACTAGTTAAAGTAAAACAAAAACTTGCATAACTCACTCAAAACTTTAAATTTATAAACCAAACCTTCCAGATCTTACTTTCAATATACAAACCTCGTTTACAGATAACAAACTCGTTAATATAACAAGATTAGCATGCCTAACTAATTTGAAAAGTTTACTTTTCACAGAAAATGCAGCTTTGCACACCTAACTTGCAGCTGTGTTTCGGCCACCAATACAAGTTCTTCAAATCTTGGTACATTTTGTCCGATCCAGGGTGCACCGAATACCTTGATTTGTGAGCCTCGTCCATCACGAGCTCACGGAGATTCCCAAGTAAAGGAATCCAAATTCTGTCATTATAATATCTGAGTCTGCCGGACTTAATTTCAGAGTTACCATCCACCCCTCGCAGTGCTTCAGCTGCGAAGTTTTCTTCTTTTAAAGCTTCTTGTTGGGCATCACGGATTCGATCCGGCAGTCCCGTGTGAATGGTAAGTTGCAGCGCTCGTACTCGTCGAGGCTTTTCATACTCTTTTCGGCTTAAGGCATCAGCCACAACATTGGCTTTTCCCGGGTGATACTTAATTGCTAAGTCATAATCATTTAGTAGCTCGACCCACCTTCGTTTTCGCATGTTGAGGTCCTTTTGTTCAAAGATGTGTTGTAAGCTTTTGTCACACCCCCAATTAACCACAAACGGAGTTTATACCGTTAAGGGGTGCGAGCAAACCAGGACCACAACCATTAGTTACAAATACTAAACGAATCAGAGTAAAATCCAAAACATTCATCATAAAACAGTTTAAAAGTTTGCAACGGAAAGAAAAAAAAACATGAGTATCTTAGCACTAACCACGTGCTTTAATTACAAAACATAAATTGTTGTTCAATTCCCAAATTTAAGTTCAAAATGAAATAAGTAACTTCGGGTACCATGCCAACCTCCGGTGGATACTCCTCAGCGATCTGCAAAAGTGAAAACCACACAAGTGTCAACCTAACGGTTGGTGAGTTCACAGTGGGCATGTCATGCAGCGGCCCGGTCTCTTAAGCGTATGTATCAACATATAAATAAGTAATAGTTTTGCAAAACAATTGCCAAGTGTTGAATTATCGAATATGCACTAGTTAAGTAAAGATTAAAGCAGTCAACCGATATCGCGGGTAGCTAATCCGGTTTCCATGCACTAAGGAAGTTCGTACCAAAGCTGACGTAACAGAGTTCGGCATTTGCCGATGGTTTGTGCCTCCAGTTGTGTTCCTCGTGGGACCCACAACTAAAATAGGCTGATATTGAACTCCGTTCGGCCTCCAACCGGTTGGCTACACATTTGTGTACCGCGGAGCAGGGTTTGTCAAACCCTCAGTAGATCTACCCAACATCCCCTCGCTTCGCAAATTAATGGTACTAAATTGTTGAGGACTTTTAAGTTGTAAGGCATCCTTAGAAATCATGTGATATCATTTGGTTTAGACTTTAACCTACACTAGTCATATTAAAAACGTTTTATTCTGGATTTCATTTGAAACCCTAAAAAGAGTTTAAGTGTCAAAATGTTTGTTCCGGATTTCATTTGAAATCCCAAATGAGTTAAAGTATTAAATAGCTGGTTGCGGATTTCATCTGAAACCCCAAGGATGGACAGTTGCAAGTGTTTCCCATAAAACACTCCAACTTCCATAACAGATATCCCATTTGGCAATATCTAAAAATGTCAGCGTTGTTTTCTGTTAAGTATATTCGTTGTGACCCAATCGGGCTCACAATTAAAGGGTTAGTGAAACTCACCTTAGGTTGCTCAGCTTACACTTTAAATAATCCAATTTATGATTGCTAACGAAGACTTAATAATCACATTAAGGTCTTAGGTGTTAGGTTGTGTCTAAACTTTAACTACATCACTATGGCCCATAACATAGCACGTTGAAACTACGACTCGACATACCGACACACGACACCGAGGGTTGATCATAAACAAGGGGTCCACATTACTCAGAAATCAAAGCATGTTTCATTATTGCATAATCATGTAAGTCATGGCATAACATTCAAATAAGTTGCACAAGTTTGGGTTTAGGTCTGGCACAGTTTCGCTACACAGTTTCGCTAGCTAGTTTCGCTCGAAACTGATGACACAATTTCGCTAGCATAGATTCGCCCGAAACTGGTTTGAACTTTCGTTCATATAAGGCATAGTTTCGCCAGATAGTTTCGCTCGAAACTGTTGACACAGTTTCGCTATCTAGTTTCACGTCGAAACTGATTTGAACTTTCGTTCAGGGATCTATGGTTGTTTCGCTCGGTAGTTTCGTTCGAGCTATACACTTAGTTTCACAGGCGACACTATAGTTTCGCTGTATAGTGTCGCTGGATGAATATTCAAACAGTTTGCAAAACTACAGTTTCGCCTAACGAATCTGTTAGTTTCGCTAGTCGCAGAAAACTCGTAAATTTGACAAAAAATCAATCTAACTGCTTCCATACTTCATATAATTCAGTATCTAGCATGCATAAACATTTACCAACATTAAACAAGCAAATTTAACACCTTAAACATGGATTTTCACCATCAAATCTCCAAGAACACTTTTAAGCATAAAATGACCTAACTAGCATGAATCTTCATTATGGCATGATTTTACATGTAAAGTTTCAGTCTTTATGCTAGATCTAACATTCCTAAGCATCATATCAGAAGATCAAACGATTTCATGAAGATCTAAGCATGCTTTTTAAGAAAACACATAGAAATGCATAAAAAGTTCATGGGACTCACGGTTTGGTTTCCAAGCTCGATGGATGGTGGTTCAAGGCTGAGATCTTGGTGATTCTCAGCTGTTCACGGCTGACCAGAAATGGTTCAAGAGAGAATGGGAGTGTGTGTTTTTGTATGATCTATGTAAATGGGAATAATTAGGTTTTATTTTTCTTAAATACTAAGGCCTTGGTGAGCTTATCATTGGGATTTGGGCCCCAATGATCAGCAAATGATTAGCCCAAGATTAACATGTATGCATACACTTAATTACTTAATTAATCACATAAATACACAATTAAGCAATTTGTCACATAATTCAACAAGTAAACAAATAGTCATGCTTTTGATAATAATCATGCATTTAAATCACGTTGCACATAATTCCACAAAATGGTAATAAATAAATAAATAAATAAACACATATGGACGGGTTCGGTGATCAACCAAAGGTCGTGGACGTATACGACCTAGTTAAGCATAGTTACCTAGTTAACACTTATAACGTAACTAACGGAGATTGTCTAACGGAAGTTAACCTTGGAATTCTCGGATGTCACATGTGATATCTGGTCCTAACATGTTCATGCCATATTCATATCAAATTCTCATCATGTATCTAGCATTTAGGCACATTGCATCCGAAACTCATAACCAAACACCCACCAATCATTTTGAACACCAAGAACACATTTTAACCCTCAATTTCCAGATCTAAAACCCACCACAATTCTGCCCCAAATCAAGAGTTATCATAACTTAACCTAAGACATAAATCATGAGCATCAAAACACTCCATTTAGCACATAAACACACAAAAACACACATGCAACATATAAATTTCGGATTTGAGAATCTAGGGCATACGAATTTGAGAAAGAAATCGCAAGATGGAGGAGATGGAGTGAAGGGGATGATTCCTTTGGTCTTGTAATAGCTCAAAACCTCAATGTCTTGCTCCTTGAAGCTTGATTTCACGAAAATCTCTAAGTGTGTGTGAGTGTGTGTGTGAACCGTAAGGTGAGAGGAGGGGATGAAGATGATGATGCGTGAATGAGAAATGGGGGAGGAGATGGGGAGATTTTGTGTTTAAAATAATTACACATTTGGTCCCTCAACTTCTACTTTAAACATAGCAAGCATAAAACTCATTTTAAGTGGGTTTTTAACTAAAAGTTGTAAAGTAAAAATTCTAAAAATGTTTCTAAGTGTTTTTAACTTATTTAACATGCAATATTTAGTTGGGTTACATAAATTTAACATTTACATATAAAAATTTAAATCTTGCGCGAAGTCCGGTTTTTACCCGAAGACGCGAAATTTTCAAATAACACATAAAGTTACGAAACGAATTTACAAACCAAGTTACTAGCATCAATTAGCAATTAAACATGAACAACATACAATTATTCAATGACGGGTCTCGGGTTCGCTAACGGTACTAACGGAACTAACGGAAAGGTTAATGGAGTTAACTTGGGAAGTTGTAGTTGTTACAGCCTCCCCATGTTAAGAAATTTCCGTCCCGAAAATTAGCTAGTACCTTGGGTTGATGCGGAGGCTTGATCGAATAAGTGAGGGTATTTCTTCCTCATCTGGTCTTCTCGTTCCCATGTGAACTCCGGTCCACGCTTTGAATGCCATCTGACTTTGACAATTGAAATCTTACTTCTTTTTAAGTATTTCTGCTCGCGTCCCATTATCTCAACGGGTTGTTCTATAACCGAAGTTGTTCGTCAATGTGGAGTTCCTCCAGTGGAACTATCGAAGTGTCGTCAGCCAGACACTTCTTCAGGTTTGAGACATGAAACACGTTATGCACCCATCTAGCTCAGGTGGTAAGTCCAAACGATACGCCACCGTTCCAATCTTTTCTGTTATCGGGAAGGGTCCTATATAGCGGGGGTTCAACTTCCCACGCTTTCCAAAGCGTACAACACCCTTCCAGGGCGAGACCTTCAACGGTACTCGGTCACCAACTTCGAATTCTAATGGTTTTCTGCGTTTATCGGCATAACTCTTTTGTCGATCTCTGGCGGCTTTCATATGGTTTCTGATTTGTACGATTCTTTCCGTCGTTTCGTACACTAGTTCCGGTCCAGTGATTTGGCTGTCACCGACCTCGGCCCAACAGACCGGTGATCGACACTTCCGTCCATAGAGAGCTTCAAAGGGAGCGGCTCCAATACTGGTGTGGTAGTTGTTGTTGTAGAAGAATTCGACCAGTGGCAAGTGAGTTTCCCAGTTCTTTCCGAAATCCATTACGCACGCTCGGAGCATGTCCTCAAGAGTTTGGATTATACGCTCGGTTTGGCCGTCTGTCTGAGGATGGTATGCGGTGCTCATATCCAAACGAGTGCCTAGGGTGATTGTAAAGATCTCCAAAAGTGTGATGCGAATCCGGGGTCTCGATCAGAGATAATCGATAAGGGTACTCCATGAAGTTTGACGATGTCATTGATGTAGATTTGTGCCAGCTTGTCAGTCTTGTCACTTTCTTTGAGAGCTAAGAAATGGGCGGATTTGGTTAATCTGTCCACAATAACCCAAATCATGTCGTTTCCACAGGGAGTACGGGGCAATCCCGTGATGAAGTCCATGGAGATTTCTTCCCATTTCCACTCAGGTATTTTCGGTTGTTGCAGTAATCCTGGTGGCCTTCGGTACTTTGCTTTGACCTTCGAGCATGTCAAACACTTACTGACGTACTCCGCAATGTTAGTCTTCATTTTGGGCCACCAATAGAGTCCCCTCAGATCTTGGTACATTTTGTCTGAACCGGGATGGATCGAGTATCGAGACTTGTGAGCCTCGTCCATCACCAGCTCACGAAGGTTTCCATGTAAAGGTACCCAAACACGATCCTTGTAGTAGCGGATTCCATCCGGCTTAACCTCCAAAGTTCCATCTATGCCGTTCAAGGATTCAGATTCGTAGTTTCCTTCTTTCAGGGCCTCCTTCTGGACATCCCGGATTCTATCCGGTAATCCTGCATGAAACGTGAGTTGTAGAGCTCGAACCCTTCTGGGTTTAACATGTTCTTTTCTACTCAGCGCATCGGCCACGACGTTGGCCTTTCCTGGATGATACTTTATAGCTAAGTCATAATCATTTAGTAACTCGACCCACCTACGCTGCCTCATGTTCAGTTCTTTCTGTTCGAAGATGTGCTGGAGGCTTTTGTGATCGGTGTATATCGTGCACTTGGTAACATATAGGTAGTGTCTCCAAAATTTTAGGGCAAACACAACTGCTCCTAACTCCAGATCATGAGTCGTGTAATTCTTTTCATGAGATTTTAACTGCCTTGACCCATAAGCGATGACTTTACCTCTGTTGGGCTATACATTGTAAGGCATGATTAGATTGGGCTTTCATTGGTTTGGGCTTAAGGTGTTTACGATTTTGGGCTTCTTGGACCGATTTCTTCATGTTTATGATTGGGCCTAGGGTTCCGTAGAGGGTAGTATAAAAACCCTCATAGTGTTTATGATTAGGCAGCTTTTGGGGATTACGATTTCTCTCTCTATTGTATTCACGATCGGTTTTCACTAGCTCAAAGAAAGTATTTGTGTTTCATTCAAAATTTGATCTTTGTTAAATCTATTTCTTCTACTTTCTTCTTGAATCAATCACTTACGAGGATTCCGCACTCGTTTGTGATATCAATATCGTGTTTTGGTAGTTTTTCTGGACCAACAATTGGTATCAGAGCCAAGAATCACTGATTCGAGGTTCTCACGGTATTGGATTCAAATGTTTTCTGGAAAAAGGTTCGTTTTTTGAAGGTTTTGAAGCTGTTCGAGGTGTTTACGATCTGCACTACTGCTGTTCTTGAGGTTTACGACAATATTCTGGGTTTGTTTGTGTGTTTACGACTGCAAATTCTTGAAGATCATCATCTGAATCGTGTTTACGAGTTCAAGCTTCGATTTTTATCCGTTTACGACCAAGAAACTAGTGTTTACGACATTTTCTTACCGGAATCAGGGGTTTACGATTCAACTCAATCGGATACGGAGTTTACGATCCGCTTCTATCGGAAACAGTGTTTACGACCTGAGTTTACGATCCGGTTTTACTTGTTATCGTAATCAGGTGTTTACGACTTGGCTATGATCGTAATCAGGTGTTTACGATCGTAATCTCTCTTTTTGGACATTTGGACTTTAGTTTTAAGTTTTCCTAAGCTTACGTTATGGATTTCGAACCGAGCATGTATCAGAAGTTGGATTTTAAAATTGGATCCATCACTCGTCCACCAAGACTCACATCGGCGGATAATTTTCTGGAATGGAAATATAGATTTGAAAACCACTTGAAGAGTGTTGATCTAAGACTTTGGAGGAGCAGTAATTCATGGGCCATACACGCCTACATACTCAGAAGGAGTTAATGCGGGGAAAGCTAAAAAGGAAGACGGATATGAAGATGATGATTGGGAAAGATGTAACAAAGCTGATAGGGCGTTTGCTATCATGACTATGGCACTAACACCAGATATTACACAAGGATTTAAGCACTGCAAGACTGCAAAGAAACTCTGGAATGCTTTGGTAGTGGCATATGAAGGAAATCCAGACATAAAGGCAAGCGCGGTAAGCAAATGCTGAAGCAGAAATTCAATCTGTTCAACCACATTCAAGGAGAATCCTTTGAAGCACAAGTGCAAAGGTTCGTGTCTCTGATGGCCGAAATGTCAAGCTACAATGTTGAACCATATCAGGAAGATAAGAATCTGAAACTGCTGAATAGCTTACCCAAATCCTGGAATACCAACATCTCAATCATTAAAGACAACACCAAGCTGAGTGAGCTATCTCTTGATGAGTTGATCAACAAACTGAAGTCAAAATGGATTGATGACAAGCAGAGAGAGTTGAACCATATAAGCTCTCTTAGTTTGGCGGGAAAACTGAACCAAGCACTCTTGTCAGAAGAAGTGGAGTCTAAGCAAGATACAAAGTCAACTGGGAGTGGACCGAGCTCTGTCACAAAGTCAACTGCATTTGTGGCACAACCTCAAGCAAGTTCAAGTGGAGGTGTCAATCCTGATGCTACAAATGATCCCAACTTTGCCCTCGGAAAGGGATTTATGAACAGTTATCATGCTCTTATGGCCGGAACTTTAGTACCTACTGATATGTTGTCGGGTGAGCTAAACCAGATAAATCCTGAAGTTGTAGAGATGTTAGATGTTTCTTGGCAGATGGCAATGGCTGTTTTCAGAGCAAAGAAGTTCATGGCAAAGACTGGGAGAAATGTGTGGAAGGATCAAGATAAGATAAGGATGGGGTTTGACAAGAGCAAGCTGAGGTGCTACAACTGTGACGAGTACGAGCATTTCGCTAGAGAGTGCACCAAGCCGAGGAGAGAAAGAACAGAAGAAAGGAAAGCAGGAGATAGCAAAGGAAAGGCAGAGTCAAGTGCTTTGGTTGTTCAGGAAGGAGGTGGATATGATTGGACTCCTCAGATAAAAGAGTTTAGCCTGTCGCATGCAAGGATTGCTGCTATGGAAAAGGATGATGAGGAAGAGCATGCGTTTGTTGTAACTGATGAGAAACCTGAAGAGATTCTGGTGGAAGACAAGGAAGCCTTTGCTGCTGAGGTTGATGACATCAAGGTATGTTCTAATCCCACTTGTGCACGTTTAATTCCTGGACTTAGACAAATTTGTAAAAATTATGAGATAGAACTGTTTGAGATAAAATGCGAAAGGAGTTCATTCAGGGGTAGATGGCAAAAGAATGAGGAGAAGGTAAAAGCTCAGAAACTAGACATTGTGAAATATAAAAAACTTGCAACTGAGAAAACTCTCCTGTATGACAATGCTAAGTTAGAAATAGCTGAGCTTAGGAAGCAGGTAGATGAGCTCACACATAAGAACAATGAGTTGCAAGTGAAACTAGATATTAATCAAATGAGAAGTAAAAGAATGCTAGAGGCTAGTAAATCTTTGAACACCTACATAACTGATGTTAGAATGGGTAAGGACAAAGATGGAATAAGAATTAGCTTCTCAGACAAAAACAAGAACAATGTTCCTCAAGATAAAACTAGAGATATAATAGGAATAATCTTTGAGGAGGATCAGGTAGATAGATCTGAAACATGAACACATGAGATAGGACCTCCCTTAGATAGTGTTCTGGTAGGAGTGACTCCTATGACTGATCAGGAATTTGAAAATGAGAAACACATGATCTATGGGTTGGGTAATCAGAACGAAACAATGGCATCCACAAGTAAATCGGGTCCATCTCAGGAACCATTAAACGATAATGTTGGTTCTGATTCCAATGAAAAAAGTTAATGGTTTTAAAATTCGTGTGCCTAACACTAAAGTTGGTTGTGAGACTAAGCCCCAGGATTTTGTTGCTTATCCCCAGGTTGTGTCGACTTTCAATAGAACAAACAAGTCTAAATCGAAACAATTTTGTTTAATCACACAACCGGAAAAAGCTACAAAACATGTTATACACAAATGGGATGATAAGCCAGAATGGAAGTCATCTTACCCAAGACGCTCATACCTCTGTAGTCATGTCAATGGGCCTAGACTCATGAATTTCTTTTAATGTGGAAAACCAGGACACTTTGCTGCTAATTGTGTGAATAGACCATTTCAACCATACTATCCGCAAAACCCACGGACTGGAGAAAATGATGACAGGAGAAAAGCAAAAACAAAAGCAACAAGCTTTGTCTCAGGGGAAGCAGTGTTTAGAACCAATGAAGACTCAACAGTCTAAGGTTACAAACGCAAAGGCACCGGTGACAAAGCCTGTTGTTGAAAAGTGGAATGTGGCCAAAACTCCAAAACCAACTTATATATCTAAAGGAGTTTTCAAAAGGAATGATAAGATAAAACCAGAATTTGTTGAGAAACAAGTGGCTAAAGTCAAAAGAGTTAATAAACCTAATGGCAAAGCAAAGGTTGAGCAACATGTTTTAAAACAAAAAGGTGTCACTCAAACAAAACAACTTGTTTACACAAAACTGAAACTTGAGTGGACACCTGTTAAAAAGCCAGCTGGTAAAAAGGACACATCACCACAAAAGAAACCTGTGTCAGTCAAGAACTCACCAAATGTGTTGAAACCACAGAAAAACACCACCTGGAAACCAAAAGTCAACATTCAAAATGTAAATGTACCTGAATCAAAGCCAGAAATGGCCCTCCAATTAGTTAATTACATTGATCCCAAAGGTGTGCCCAGATCTGTTATGGACTGGGTACCTGAATCTCACTAATCTCTGATTTTTGTAGGGACAGCCAAGAAGATCTATCAACAATCTCTGGTACGTTGATAGCGGTTGCTCCCGACATATGACCGGAGACTTATCCCTTTTGGAAGATGTACAAGACTTCAATGGCGGAGGAGTATCATTTGCAAGTGGTGTAGGTGGAAGAATAAGCAAGAAAGGAGTAGTGAGAAATGGAAGTTTGACGTTCTCTGATGTGCACTATGTGGAAGAATTATCTCACAGTTTGCTCAGTGTCTCACAATATGGACTGGGTACCTGAATCTCACTAATCTCTGATTTTTGTAGGGACAGCCAAGAAGATCTATCAACAATCTCTAGTACGTTGATAGCGGTTGCTCCCGACATATGACCGGAGACTTATCCCTTTTGGAAGATGTACAATGTCACACCCCCAAATAACCACTAACGGAGTTTATACCGTTAAGGGGTGCGGCTAGACCAGGATCCACAACCATTAGTTACAAATACTAAATGAATCAGAGTTAGTTCAAAAATCAGTTATAAAGTAAAGTCTCAAATACAACGCAGCGGAATAAAATATTGTCTTAGCACTAACCACGTGCTTTACATAAACATTGTTTTAAAATTCCCAAGTTTAGTTTAAACAAAGATAAATATCTTCTCGTGCCATGCCAACCTCCAGCGGATACTCCTTAGCGATCTGCAAAAGTTTAAACCACGCAAGTGTCAACCTAACGGTTGGTGAGTTCACAGTGGGCTTGTCACGCAGCGGCCCGGTCTAATAATCATAATCGTATGAACGTATCCTTATGTACATTTTATTTGTGAAAAGCAATGCTTGTGTTAATCAGAATCATAGTATCGTGGTTTAGTAAAAGCGTTGTCCGTAACCTACGTTATCGGGTATGTACTAGTTTTGTATAGTTAAAGTGCTCAACCGATATCGCGGGTAGCTAATCCGTTGTTCCATGCACTAAGGAAGTTTGCACCAAAGCTGACTATAATTTATTGTAGTGGCCGTGCCATCTAGTACTGCGGACCTACGTCATCGCGGATTTGCCTCCCCCGTGTCCTCTCGGGATCACGGTCAGATAGGCTGATATTGTACCTCCGTGCACTCCCCGTGCCACGGGGCGGAGTTTGTCAAACTCCAGTAGATCTACCCAACATCCCCTCGCTTTACAATTAATGGTACAATTTAGTTGAGGACTTTAAGTTTTCAAGGCATCCTTAGAAATCATGTGATATCATGTGGTTTAGACTTTAACCTACGCTAGCCATATTAAAACGGTTTTCGTTTCAGAAATAGTTTGTTAAGTTTCACAAGAGTGTTTCCCATAAAACACTTCAAGTTCATCCAATGGGTGCCGAGCACTCCGAGTTTTCACGTTCATCAGGGAGGTGCCTCGCACTCTCGAGTTTGTCAGCATTGTTTTACTTTTAGTTGATCGGTGTGACCCAAACGGGTTCACGGTAACTGGGTTAGTGACACTCACCTTTGGTTGCACTGCTACACTTGCTAATATTCCAAGTATGCTTAATGAAGACCTATGAACACGTTTAGGTCTTAAGTATTAGTTTTGTGTCTAATCTTTACTTAACGTCACTATGGCCCATAACATAGCACGTTGGACTATGACTCGACATACAGACACACGAAACCGATGGTTGATCATCAATAAGGGTTCACATATTACAGAAATCATAGCATGTATCATCATGGCATAATCATGCAAGTCATGGCATAACATTCAAGCAATTTGCACAAGTTTGGATTTTGGTCTCAGTTTCGCTAGCAGTTTCGCTAGGTAAATTTTGCTAGGTGCACGGGCAGCACTTTCGCTAGGCTGTACCCGATGACACAGTTTCGCTAGGCTAGTTTCGCTCGAAACTGTTGGCACAGTTTCGCTAGCCTAGTTTCGCCCGAAACTGGTTTGAACTTTCGTTCAGGGAATTTCGCTCGGTAGATTCGCTCGAGCTGGTCTGGTTGGTTTACCCAGCGACACTGCAGTTTCGCTGCATAGTGTCGCTGGAAGGAGATATACATAGTTTCGCTGGACAGTTTCGCCCAGAGAACACCACAGTTTCGCTGGTCGCGAAAAACATACGGATCAGCCTAAAAATCAACCTAACAGCTTCCATCTTTACATGCAATTCATTATTTAGCATACATAGGCATTTACCAACATAAATCAGTAAGCTTTAACACCTTAAACATGCATTTTGTCATCAAATCACCCAAAATACATATAAAACCCTAAAATGACTAAAATAGCATAAATCTTTGTCATGGATGGATTTCACATGTAAAGTTATCAACTTTATGGTAGATCTAGCAATCCTAAGCAACATATCAGAAGATCTAACAATAACACAAAGATCTAGGCATGCTTTATGAAGAAACACATAGAAAAGGCATAAAAGAAAGGTTTTGGGACTCACGATTCGATCAAGGAATCGAATGGATGTTGTCTTGAGGCTGAGATCTTGATGTTTGGTTGTGTTTCTCGACTGACCAGATTTCCAGAGGTGTGTGTGTGTTTTGGAGAGAATGGTGCAACAAAATGAGGCAACTAGGGCTTTATGTTATTATATATCAGGGCCTAGTTTCGCCGGCAGTTTCGCTGGCCAAGCGAAACTGGCTCTGGTCACAAGTGAGCCAACAAGCTGCCGGGCGACATTATAGTTTCGCCCGGTAGTTTCGCTGGTTACCCAAAAGTGGTCAATTTTCACATAATCAAGGATTTACAATTCGTCATGTTACTCATAATATTAAATCATGCATTTTGAATCATATTGCACGTATTGACAACCATAATGAATACATAGCACATATGGGCGGGTTCGGTGATCAACCAAAGGACGTGGACGTATTCGGCCTAGTTAAGTATTAGTTACTAAGTTAACACTTAAAATGTAACTAACGGAAATGTCTAACGAAAGTAAACCTTGAAATTCTCGGATGTCACATCATCCCCTTGTAATTGGAATTTTCGTCCCGAAAATTATTCTTGCGTCGTAGCGTTCGCAGCCTCGGCTGTCGTTGTTGCTGGGGAAAGAAAGCAAAAGTTTTAGGGTCGTCACATCCTCCTCCTGTTACAGGAATTTTGGTCCCCAAAATTAAATCATACCTTGAGTTTCCGTGGACGTTTGCTCGAACAAGTGAGGATACTTTTTCTTCATCTGATCCTCTCGTTCCCAAGTATATTCAGGTCCACGCTTTGAGTTCCATCGCACCTTGACGATCGGAATCTTGCTACGTTTGAGGGCTTTCTCTTCGCGTCCCATGATTTCTACTGGTTGCTCGATAAATCTCAGATGTTCGTCAATTTCCAATTCCTCCAAAGGAATTATTTCGATATCTTCAGCCAGACAATTCTTTAGGTTCGAAACGTGAAACACGTTGTGAACTCCATCGAGTTCAGCAGGGAGTTGTAGTCGGTAGGCCACCGGGCCTACTTCCCCAATGATTTCAAATGGTCCGATATAGCGAGGATTTAACTTCCCACGCTTTCCGAAGCGTATCACGCCTTTCCAGGGAGATACCTTCAATAGCACCTTGTCGCCTACCTCGAACTTCAAAGGTTTACGGCGTTTGTCAGCATAGCTCTTTTGTCTGTCACGTGCTGCGGCTATCCGTTTTCTGATTTGTATAATCCGTTCAGTCGTATCGTGAATGAGTTCTGGTCCGGTGAGCCCCTTCTCACCCGTTTCAGCCCAACACACGGGCGATCAACATTTTCTGCCGTAAAGAGCTTCAAATGGTGCTACACCAATACTTGAGTGATAACTGTTGTTGTATGAGAACTCCACCAACAGAAGGTGAGCTTCCCAGTCTTTACCAAAATCGAGAACGCAAGCGCGGAGCATGTCTTCTAGAGTCTGAATAGTTCTTTCCGTTTGACCATCGGTCTGCGGGTGGTAAGCTGTACTCATATCCAGTCTAGTTCCCAAAGCTTCCTGCATAGATTGCCATAATCGAGAAGTAAATCGAGGGTCTCGATCAGAGATAATAGTCTTAGGCACTCCATGCCGTGCCACAATTCGGTCAATGTACAGCTTAGTTAACTTATCCATGTTGTCAGTTTCCTTCATCGGGATAAAATGTGTAGATTTGGTTAATCGATCAATAATAACCCAAATCGCATCCGGTCGATTTGATCGATGAGGTAATCCCGTTACAAAATCCATCGAGATATCCTCCCATTTCCATTCTGGGATCTTTGGTTGTTGCAACAATCCAGAGGGCTTTTGGTACTCAATCTTTACCCTTGAGCATGTTAAGCACTTTGCCACATATCGCGCAATGTCGGCTTTCATGTTCGGCCACCAATACAAACCCTTCAAATCTTGGTAGATTTTATCTGATCCAGGGTGCACCGAATATCTTGATTTGTGAGCCTCATCCATTACGAGCTCACGAAGATTTCCAAGTAAGGGAACCCAAATTCTATCATTATAATACCTGAGTCCGTCGGACTTAACTTCAGAATTTCCATCCACCCCTCGCAGTGCTTCGGCTGCGAAATTTTCTTCCTTTAAAGCTTCTTGTTGGGCATCGCGGATCCGATCCGGCAATCCCGTGTGGATGGTAAGTTGCAGTGCTCGTACCCGTCGAGGCTTTTCATACTCCTTCCGACTTAATGCATCAGCCACAACATTGGCTTTTCCCGGATTATATTTGATTGCTAAATCATAGTCATTCAGTAGCTCGACCCACCGTCGTTGTCGCATGTTGAGATCTTTCTGATCAAAGATGTGCTGTAAGCTTTTGTGGTCAGTAAATATCGTGCACTTTGTTCCGTAGAGGTAATGTCTCCAAATCTTGAGTGCATGAACAACGGCTCCCATCTCCAAATCATGCGTTGTATAATTCTTCTCAGTGTCCTTCAGTTGCCTGGACCCATAGGCAATCACCTTGTCTCGTTGCATCAACACGCAACCGAGTCCTTGGATAGATGCATCGCAATAAACCACAAAGTCGTCAATCCCACCGGGTAACGCGAGAATTGGAGCTGAGCATAGCATATCCTTGAGAGTTTGAAACGCGCGTTCTTCTTTTTCACCCCATCTGTATTGCACTCCTTTGTGCGTTAAGGCCGTTAAGGGTTGAGCCAACTGCGAGAAACCCTTGATAAACCTTCGGTAGTATCCGGCAAGTCCCAAAAATTGTCGGATTTCGGTCGGCGCTCTAGGGGTAGACCAATTCTTGATAGCCTCTACCTTAGCTGGGTCGACGTGAATTCCTTCTTGGTTAACAATGTGTCCAAGAAACTGGACTTCGCGAATCCAAAAATCGCACTTCGAAAACTTAGCATAAAGCTGTTCCTTACGGAGTAATTCCAAAATTAGTCGCAGATGTTCCTCGTGTTCTTCCCTTGTCTTGGAGTAAATCAAAATATCATCAATGAAAACTATCACAAACTTATCGAGGTACGGCTTGCACACTCGATTCATCAGATCCATAAACACAGCAGGTGCATTGGTTAGCCCAAAAGGCATAACCAGGAACTCGTTGTGACCATAACGAGTTCTGAAAGCAGTCTTGGGGACATCTTCATCACGAACACGAAGTTGGTGATATCCAGACCGTAGATCAATCTTTGAAAAGTAGCTCGAACCTTGCAGCTGGTCGAAGAGATCGTCGATTCGAGGAAGTGGATACCGATTCTTGATCGTAACCTTGTTAAGCTCTCTATAGTCGATACACATTCGGAACGTTCCATCCTTCTTCTTAACAAACAATACCGGAGCTCCCCACGGAGACGAACTTGGACGAATAAATCCTTTGTCGAGTAGCTCTTGAAGTTGTGAAGAAAGTTCGTTGAGTTCGCTTACTGCCAAACGGTAGGGTGCGCGTGCAATCGGAGACGCTCCAGGAACTAAATCAATTCCAAACTCTACTTGTCGAAATGGAGGCAAACCAGGCAGATCTTCAGGAAATACATCTTGGAAGTCGCGGACGATCGGGTAATCGTCGATTCTGCGCTCGGGAAGTGTCGAATTAGTGACGTTTGCAAGAATCGCGAAGTGACCTTTACGAAGGTACTTTTGAGCTTTGAGGAACGAAATAATACTAGTTACTGTTCCACCTTTTTCACCTTGAACCGTTAACATTTCACCTCCTTCGAGTGGGATACGAACCACTTTTTCTTTACATAAGATTTCAGCTCGATTCTCAGATAACCAATCCATTCCTACTATAACGTCAAAACTACCAATCGGGAAAGGCATAAGGTCAATTCCTAGGGTATGGCCAGCTAGTTCTAACTTACAGTCCTTAACTATCTGAGTCGTATCATGAAGTTTACCATTAGCTAGCTCTACCACATATTTAGCGTCTAAGGCAATAGGTTTAGCATTAATCAAGTTAGCAAATTTTGTAGAAATAAAGCTTCTTTCAGCGCCAGAATCAAACAATACAGTAGCAAAGAAGCCGTTCAAAATAAATTTACCATTAATCACGTTGGCATCATTGCGAGCTTCACCTTGACCCATGACAAAAGCTCTTCCTCTGCCATTTCCACCATTCCCGTTATTACCATTTCCGTTGCCATTCCCATTACCATTACCTCCACCATTACCATTACCTCCACCATTACCATTCCCACCGTTGTTTCCTTGGTTACCGTTCCCTTGCCTTCTCAGCTGCGGGCAGTCTCTTTTAATGTGGCCTTGAGCACCACATTCGAAACAGCCACGGGCTCCACCATTGTTGTTCTGATTGTTTCCTTGCCCGTTGCGGTTGTTCCCATAGTTGTTGCCTTGATTGTTATTGTTCCTCCTGGGGCGGTTTTGTTGCTCGGGCAAAGTTGCCCAACAGTCTTTTGCTTCGTGGCCCCCCTTGCCACACCTTTCGCAACTCAGATTCTTTCTACAAGCACCAGCATGATGCTTCCCACACTTGATACACAAAGGCAGGTTACCTTTGTAGTTGCTTTGCCCATAGCCACCCTGGCGGTAGTTACCACTGTTGTTCCCAGACCTCTTGCTTTGACCTTGGGAGTTATAAGACCTCCCAGTGCTGTTTCCAACACTCTGGTTGTTCATGGAGTTCTCAGGAGCTTCATCATCAGCTTTTCTTTTGCCACTTAAGGCAGTCTTCTCAGTGGTCTTTGCAGGAAGTGTACCCTTCTCAACCTCCTGATCAGTAAGTTTGTGAGCCAGTCGGATGGCTTGCTGCACGGTTGCGGGGTTGCTGGCGGTCACCAAACTCTTGATTTGAGGAGCGAGGCCTTCCAGATAACGCTTAATGCGTTTGAATTCAGCATCGACCATTGTGGGACACAAGACCTCGTACTCATGATATCGTGCAGTGTACTGTTCGACTTCAGACCCAATCATTTTCAGATTCAAGAATTCGCCTTCTAGCTTCTTCACTTGGTCACGAGGGCAGTACTCATCCATAATCAGATCCTTAAATGCTGCCCACTGCATGTTATTAGCCGCGTCTAGCCCAATCATCTGAATTTCAGCGTTCCACCAGGAGAGTGCAGCTCCTTCAAAGGTACCAGTAGCAAACTTCACCTTGCTTTCAGCTGGGCAATTACACATGGAGAAAACCTTTTCAGATTTCTCAATCCATCTGAGGAGTCCTACAGCCCCTTCTTCGCCGGAAAATGTCATCGGCTTGCAGTCCATGAAGGACTTGAACGTGCAGTGGTGGTGGTTTCCTGATGCATAAATAGTTTGGGTTTTAAAATTAAACAGGTCAAAATATAATCGCTTTGTGCCTTAACCGGCATAATAGTTACCCTGTGCGGCATATGCAGCTTGGACGGCTGCCACCGCGGCTTGCACGTGTTCAGTAATCATTGCTTGCAGCTGTGCAGGCGTCATGTTTATATTGCCTCTTCCGTTTCCTCTTCCAGACATCTTGCTGAATAGTTAAAGTAGCCAGTGTTCAGTCACATTTATACTTTATACATGTCCCATATTATGCATGATAACATTTTCCCGTTATCCCACTATTAGTCCAGAAAATTTTGTGCATAATGGAGGCGTCGTCGGAGAACGTCGTAAGTCGTAGGTAGCTATCGTCGAAAGTCGGCTTTCCCATAAAAGTCACCGTCGGCGTAGTCATCGCAGTAGAAATCAGGACGTAACGCGTAGCATCGTTTCGTTGTCGCTTTCCCCCAGCATAGTGCGCGCATCAGCGTTCGCGTTTCGTATTCGTGTGTGAAAATTTTCCTAAGGTTTTCCGTTAGACTTCCTAGACACGGTCTATATATATATTTATATATATATATATACATACGTACTAAGCTTTTACTTACACAGCAGAGCGAGTATCCCAGGTTGGCACGTAAAAATTTTTGGTTTTGGGAATTTGTTTGTTCGTTTGTAACTAAGGTTTCAAGTTGCAGTTTCCAAATCGTTTTCAAAATTGATTCCAGTTCTCTGCAACCTATGGCTCTGATACCAATCTGTCACACCCCCAAATAACCACTAACGGAGTTTATACCGTTAAGGGGTGCGGCTAGACCAGGATCCACAACCATTAGTTACAAATACTAAATGAATCAGAGTTAGTTTAAAAATCAGTTATAAAGTAAAGTCTCAAATACAACGCAGCGGAATAAAATATTGTCTTAGCACTAACCACGTGCTTTACATAAACATTGTTTTAAATTTCCCAAGTTTAGTTTAAACAAAGATAAATATCTTCTCGTGCCATGCCAACCTCCAGCGGATACTCCTTAGCGATCTGCAAAAGTTTAAACCACGCAAGTGTCAACCTAACGGTTGGTGAGTTCACAGTGGGCTTGTCACGCAGCGGCCCGGTCTAATAATCATAATCGTATGAACGTATCCTTATGTACATTTTATTTGTGAAAAGCAATGCTTGTGTTAATCAGAATCATAGTATCGTGGTTTAGTAAAAGCGTTGTCCGTAACCTACGTTATCGGGTATGTACTAGTTTTGTATAGTTAAAGTGCTCAACCGATATCGCGGGTAGCTAATCCGTTGTTCCATGCACTAAGGAAGTTTGCACCAAAGCTGACTATAATTTATTGTAGTGGCCGTGCCATCTAGTACTGCGGACCTACGTCATCGCGGATTTGCCTCCCCCGTGTCCTCTCGGGATCACGGTCAGATAGGCTGATATTGTACCTCCGTGCACTCCCCGTGCCACGGGGCGGAGTTTGTCAAACTCCAGTAGATCTACCCAACATCCCCTCGCTTTACAATTAATGGTACAATTTAGTTGAGGACTTTAAGTTTCAAGGCATCCTTAGAAATCATGTGATATCATGTGGTTTAGACTTTAACCTACGCTAGCCATATTAAAACGGTTTTCGTTTCAGAAATAGTTTGTTAAGTTTCACAAGTGTATGTTAAGTTTCACAAGTGTTTCCCATAAAATACTTCAAGTTCATCCAATGGGTGCCGAGCACTCCGAGTTTTCACGTTTATCAGGGAGGTGCCTCGCACTCCCGAGTTTGTCAGCATTGTTTTACTTTTAGTTGATCGGTGTGACCCAAACGGGTTCACGGTAACTTGGTTAGTGACACTCACCTTTGGTTGCACTGCTACACTTGCTAATATTCCAAGTATGCTTAATGAAGACCTATGAACACGTTTAGGTCTTAAGTATTAGTTTTGTGTCTAATCTTTACTTAACGTCACTATGGCCCATAACATAGCACGTTGGACTATGACTCGACATACAGACACACGAAACCGATGGTTGATCATCAATAAGGGTTCACATATTACAGAAATCATAGCATGTATCATCATGGCATAATCATGCAAGTCATGGCATAACATTCAAGCAATTTGCACAAGTTTGGATTTTGGTCTCAGTTTCGCTAGCAGTTTCGCTAGGTAATTTCGCTAGGTGCACGGGCAGCACTTTCGCTAGGCTGTACCCGATGACACAGTTTCGCTCGAAACTGTTGGCACAGTTTCGCTAGCCTAGTTTCGCCCGAAACTGGTTTGAACTTTCGTTCAGGGAATTTCGCTCGGTAGATTCGCTCGAGCTGGTCTGGTTGGTTTACCCAGCGACACTGCAGTTTCGCTGCATAGTGTCGCTGGAAGGAGATATACATAGTTTCGCTGGACAGTTTTGCCCATAGAACATCACAGTTTCGCTGGTCGCGAAAAACATACGGATCAGCCTAAAAATCAACCTAACAGCTTCCATATTTACATGCAATTCATTATTTAGCATACATAGGCATTTACCAACATAAATCAGTAAGCTTTAACACCTTAAACATGCATTTTGTCATCAAATCACCCAAAATACATATAAAACCCTAAAATGACTAAAATAGCATAAATCTTTGTCATGGATGGATTTCACATGTAAAGTTATCAACTTTATGGTAGATCTAGCAATCCTAAGCAACATATCAGAAGATCTAACAATAACACAAAGATCTAGGCATGCTTTATGAAGAAACACATAGAAAAGGCATAAAAGAAAGGTTTTGGGACTCACGATTCGATCAAGGAATCGAATGGATGTTGTCTTGAGGCTGAGATCTTGATGTTTGGTTGTGTTTCTCGACTGACCAGATTTCCAGAGGTGTGTGTGTGTTTTGGAGAGAATGGTGCAACAAAATGAGGCAACTAGGGCTTTATGTTATTATATATCAGGGCCTAGTTTCGCTGGCAGTTTCGCTGGCCAAGCGAAACTGGCTCTGGTCACAAGTGAGCCAACAAGCTGCCGGGCGACATTATAGTTTCGCCCGGTAGTTTCGCTGGTTACCCAAAAGTGGTCAATTTTCACATAATCAAGGATTTACAATTCGTCATGTTACTCATAATATTAAATCATGCATTTTGAATCATATTGCACGTATTGACAACCATAATGAATACATAGCACATATGGGCGGGTTCGGTGATCAACCAAAGGACGTGGACGTATTCGGCCTAGTTAAGTATTAGTTACTAAGTTAACACTTATAATGTAACTAACGGAAATGTCTAACGGAAGTAAACCTTGAAATTCTCGGATGTCACATACAAGACTTCAATGGCGGAGGAGTATCATTTGCAGGTGGTGTAGGTGGAAGAATAAGCAAGAAAGGAGTAGTGAGAAATGGAAGTTTGACGTTCTCTGATGTGCACTATGTGGAAGAATTATCTCACAGTTTGCTCAGTGTCTCACAAATTTGTGATAGGGAATATTCAGTCTTGTTCAACCGCAAGGAATGCATCATACTCAAGCCAGGTGTCAAAATTCCAGAGGAGTGCATCTTGATGCGTACTCCGAGAAGGGGAAATTCTTATCAACTTAATATGGGTCAACCTCCAACCTCAGAAGTAGCATGTCTTATATCCAAACAAAATGAGAATTTAGCTTTATTATGGCATAGGCGTCTGGGGCATGCTAACATGAAGAATTTGACCAAGCTGGCAAAGGGAGAACATGTCAGAAAACTGCCTATCAAAGATTTCTCTACTATAGAAAAATGTGTGGCTTGTGCGAAGGGGAAGCAGCACAAGTTACCACACCGTCCGAAGATAGCAAATTCAGTGTCGTCCATATTACAACTTCTTCACATGGATCTATTTGGGCCAATGTAAGTACAAAGCATCAGCAAATTCTCTTACTGTCTCGTGATTGTGGATGACTACTCACGATTCACTTGGGTCTTCTTTTTATCAAACAAGCATGAAACTCCGATTTTAGTGAAACAGTTTGTCACGCTTATAGAGAATCAGCTGAACAAGAAGGTCAAGGCTATTAGATCGGACAACGGAACAGAATTTAAAAATGCTGAATTGAATATGTTCTGTGGAGAGAAGGGTATAGAGAGACAGTACAGTGCACCCTACGCACCCCAACAGAATGGAGTCGCTGATTGAAGAAACATGACACTCATTGAAGCAGCAAGAACAATGATGTGTGAAGCTAAATTGCCAATCTTCTTCTGGGCTGAATCGGTCAACACGGCTTGTTACGTGCAGAATCGTGTACTTTTAAACAAGCGTCATGAGAAGACTCCGTATGAGATTGTTTATGGAAAGAAGCCAACAATGGGATATTTCAAGACATTCGGGTGTCCATGCACGGTTCTGATTCAGTCCGATGTGGGGAAATTCGAAGCTAAGGCTGATGAGTGTTATTTTGTGGGTTATTCGGCAAATAGTGCTTATCGTGTCTTCAACAAAACCACCAAAGTAATCATTGAGGCATATAACGTAGACTGGCTTGAAGACAATCCTACTGATGCAGGGAGTGGACCAGATTGGATTTTTGATTATGGGTCACTGTTTGAAGGGTTCAATTTTTCAAATGTTTTCCATCATTTGGGTGAAAAAGAAGACATTATTGCTCAATCATCTGAATCAAGCCCTCATGTTGAAAAAGCTAGTGAGAAAGCACCAGATTCAGTTCCCACAAATATCAATGCAGATACTCCAGGATCTTCGGGAACTCATGATGATGATTCAGAAATTTCTCAAAACCAAGGTATGAATGATAATATTGTTAATTCTAACCTGCCTGTTTCTGTTTCTGTGCCAGATGTTCAAGTATCAAGGATGAACAAAGACCATCCGATTAGCAATATACTTGGGCCAGTTTCAGCAGGTGTTACCACTAGAAGCCGCACAGGAGACATTAATTTCTGCATGTATTCGTGCTTCATCTCCCAGATTGAGCCTCCTAATGTGATTGTTGCTCTCAGAGATCCAAGTTGGATTGAGGCCATGCACAATGAATTAAATCAGTTTTCAAAGCTGGGAGTGTGGCGTCTAGTAAAAAGCCCAGAGAACAAGAAGGTTATACCCACACATTGGTTATATAAGAACAAGAAGGATGACACGGGTATAATTTTCAGAAACAAGGCAAGGTTCATTGTTCAGGGTCACAGACAAATACATGGAATTGACTATGATGAGGTGTATGCACCCGTGGCTAGATTGGAGGCTATTCGGATATTCCTTGCAGTTGCATCATATCTAAACTTCACAGTGCACCAGATGGACGTCAAGACGGCATTTTTATATGCAGAAATGAATGAGGAAGTTTATGTGACTCAACCTCTAGGGTTCATAGATGAGGAGCATCCAGATCATGTGTACCTTCTGGATAAAGCTTTGTATGGACTACATCAAGCTCCGCGCACGTGGTATGAGACACTATCAACTCATCTGGTGGAGAATGGATACACAAGAGGAGTGGTTGATCAGACTCTGTTTAGAAAAAGGGTGAAGGATGATATCATCATGGTGCAGGTTTATGTAGATGACATCATCTACGGGTCAACAAACGAAGAGTTATGCACCGAGTTTGAAGAAATAATGAGAAAGAAATTTGAAATGAGTGATCAAGGAGAGATGAGTTTCTTCCTAGCCATGCAAGTGAAACAGGATGAATCTGGGAATCTTATTCACCAAGCAAAATATGTGAATGAGATTCTAGAAAAATTCAAAATGCAAGATTCCAAGCCAATCTCAACTCCCATGGCATCCCGACCTCTACTGACAGCAGATGCAGATGGGGAGTCAGTGAGTGAATTCATGTATCGCTCGATGATTGGATCACTTATGTATTTGACAGCAAGCAGGCCAGATATTATGCAGGCAGTGTGTCTGTGTGCCCGCTATCAGGCTAATCCTAAACTTTCACATTTAATTGCTATTAAACGTATCTTTAGGTATTTAAAGGGCAGGCCTAGGCTTGGACTTTGGTACCCAAAGAACACTGATTTCCAATTGTTTGCATTTACTGACAGTGATTATGGAGGTAGTGATCTTGACAGGAAATCAACAACTGGTGGATCTCAGTATCTGGGAGATAGACTCATTTCTTGGCAGAGCAAGAAGCAGCATACCGTCTCAAAATCAACTGCAGAAGCTGAATATGTGGTAGCATCAGCTGGATGCTCACATGTAGTATGGATACAAAATCAGCTCACTGATTACGGTATGGAATTTGTTAACACTCCTATCTTTTGTGATAACGCTGCTGCTCTAGAAATTGTGAAAAAACCCGTTCATCATTCAAAAAACGAAGCACATGATCAAGGTACATTTTATTCGTGATTGTTATGATCGGGAGTTAATTCAGCTCCAAAAGGTGAGCACAGACCAAAATGTGTCTGATATTTTCACAAAACCCCTCCCTCGTCCCAATTTTGAAATGTGTGTCGAAGGCCTAAAGATGATTGCCTTCGAGGAATATCATTGTTTCAGAAAAATCTGAAAAGTATATGTTTAAGGTTTTTATGATGTCTTTTGTTTTCCTTGAGTTGGTAGGAAGTGATATAAATTTCCAAGACAATCGGAGACTGACACGTGTAAGGCAGAAGTGAAAGACGACTCAAAGATGATTCGGTAAGCTAAATCAAAAACTATGATCATCCATGTAAGTGCAGTAAACTTAACTTCTATATATGTTTTGTTTTCCATCCTGGTTTACATAGTTTAAAAGACTGAGTCCCAGCAAAAACGGGTTGAGAGTGGTATTCACCTAGTATTCACTCTCTCACACGCCATGTTTATGCTGTTATTACAATACCACAGAAAAATGAAAAGAAAAGGAAAAATGAAAAGAAAAAGGAAAATAAAAAATGATGATAAAAATAATTAAAAAAAATAAATTATTGTGTTTGGTCTTCTCTGCGTGCTTATGCGGCCGACCTGATCACCAACTGATATTTAAGAAAATAAGTGGTAGTCGTAGCGGTGTTGCATGGTTCCTCAAGTTGGGGGTTTGTGAATCCTCAATAAACTCTGAGGTTGGGTAGGTTTTGCTATGAACGATTGGGTGTGGGGACTGTTAAACATAACGGTAATTATGTACCATATTTAAGCACTTTAAATTTTTTATCTGGATGTGAGTTTATGTGATTTCAAAAATTTTGAGCAATCGTCTAGAGCGTCGAGTAACGGAATCTGAAAAGGGTTCCTCAGTCAAAGATTGGTCTGGTATGATCCATGAATTTACATCAGCTTCAAGGCAAGTGAATTTTTAATTTTTTAAGGTTATCTTTGTTTTATAATTATTTTTCATTTACTTATTTCTTTTAATTGTTTAAAATTTAATTTTTTTATGATCAAGATCAGATACTCGGGGTTTGAGTCTGAGGGGAAGCTTCATAAATTCTCAAATCTTCAAAGTTAACACGTTTTAAGAGAATTAACATTTTTAAGAGGTTTGGGAGGCTTTTAAAATGTGTTTGAAACTTGAGGGGGCAAAATGAAAATTTTTTAAACACAAAACCCCATTTCCGATTTTTCTTCACCATTTACGATCCAACACACACACTTTTTCTCTGCGATTACGATCGCCCTTCGAAACCCTAACCTCCGCCACTCGACCTCGCCGGAAAAACGATCCGACCCATCTCCGGCCGTCCACTGTGCGATCCGCGTTCACCATCACTCTCGGAATCGTTTTCCGACCTCAAAAACATCAAACCCCCCTTCTATTCGACTATGTTCGTGGTGCAGTCACGGGTTTTGTGTTTTGCGCCCTAACTCGTGATTGTTCTCAGTTTCTACTGTGTTCGAGTCATTTCCTCGAGATTTGAAGTCGTTTTTGTGTTTGCAACACTTAAAAGGTAGTTTATAATGATTCATTTGTGTTGTTGTTCGATTTTGACGAGTTTACGAGTTTTTACAGGTTCAAAAATGGAGGATTCTGTGTTTACGATAATCGAGAGGTAGAAGACGACTGTTCAATGTTTACGATCGTTGATTACGATCGTAATTTACGATCGGAGATTACGCTCGTCGTTTGCGACTAGTGTTTACGATATTCTGATTTCGATGGAGTTTACGATCGGGCTTAGGTTTTATCGAGAGATTACGATTGGGCTTAAACTGTTTAAATCTCAACCGGATCGTAAACCCAATTTATGGATCGTAATCGCATATGTAGGATCGTAGACTCATTTAAAATTGAATGAAAATCATAAACACCTAATATTTTTAGAATCTCATTAAACTTAATCGTTTTTAAGTTAAAATTAATTGTGTTTGTCAATTTGTGCTTCAAAATCAAATATTTTTTCTTGAACGTTTAAATTGAGATTTTCAGACAAGTTAAATGTGTTAATCAATTGAACTTCAAGATACTGTTGGCAAACATAATTTCTTTTTGATGAATTTAAGCCTGATGCATTTGTCTCGTTTTCTCAGATGGTAGATGAAATGCTTGATGAAGAGATCCATTTTGAGAGAGACCACTGCATCTCGGCATATCTTGATGACCCACCAGAGAGGCACATGCAGCTATTTTACTCTTTGGTGGCGGGGCTGAACGTATGCAAGATAAACCATGCTCTAAGAACAAGTGTGCTAATTGATGAGCAGTTTGTAAGAGAATTCTGGGGAACAGCGAGAGCAAATGCTGACAAGACGAGAATCTCCGCAACAATTCAGAATCGTCAAATTGTGATACTCGAAGAAGACATCCACCAGGGATTGAACATCAATGACAAAGTTGAAGATCCAATAGAGTACTCAAAGACTCTTGTATTAGAAGGTGCTCAGTCGTCGGGATATGAAGGAAAGTTCCCTCCCATCTTCAAGAAGTTATTGCCGCACTAATGGAGGTGTTTGGCTCATTACTTGCAAAAATCCTTCTTGGGGAAGAGAACTAGTTTTGATCAGCTAAACAAATTGCATGGCACGGCATTTGTAGCACTAGCCTTAGACTGGGATTTCAACTTCTCAAAAATGATGCTGTTGGATTGGGTTGGGAATGCAGATTCGAGTGCAAGAGAACAGTTCCTGATGACACCAAGATTTGTGCAGATGGTGGTCATGAAGAAATATCCCATGATAGAAGAAAGGATTGAGAGGCTGAATATCAAGTTCATGGATAATGGAGTGTTCGGGTTGCAAACCCAAGACAGAAAAGGAAATAGCAGCTTTCAAGGAAGGATTGAATGGACCAAAAGAGGTGCCTTCCCTGAAGTTGCAAGAGAACAAGTTGAAGAAGAATCTGATGCTGAACCAGAGGTGCACCCAGTCAATGCATCTCTGGCAGAAGATCATGATGTGGCTGCCAATGTTCAAAGGGAACCTGAAAATATACCGTCTGATGAAGACAACATAATGGATGATATCTTCCCTAAGAACGAAACATTCGAGGATGACATCTATCGGGATTTGGGGCCCATCAACCTCAAGAGAGGAAGGGATGACCTGATCACATCTTCAGGCAGCGATGCAACTCCTCCAGAGCTGACTATGAATGTTAACGAAGAGGATGTGACTGAAGTACCCATCCCAGTACGTGAACCTTCTTCGAGGAAAAAGGCTGACCCAAGAACTTTGAGGTTCAAATTCTTAAAGACCAGCTCGAGCCTAATGGTGTTTGATCGTACATATGCAAATGAACAGACTGGTAACACAACTGAACCGGCAATCGTTCAAAGCTCATCTCAAGCCGATGTTCAAGCTACTGTTCAAGAACCAGCACCTATGCAGACTGAGAGTCCTACCCTCCATGTACATAGCCCAGTGCATGAGGAAAGGCAATTTCTATAGGTTAAAAGCTCTTTTGTTGTACCCAGCCCAGTGAAAGTGAGTGTCTCTTCAGAGCCAAGTCAGCCCACTGTTGTTCCAAGCTTCAGGCCTTTTCGGGCAAATGAACAAGCTGCTGAGCTCCCTATTGAGATGAGGTTAAGTGCTGACCCTCACATTAATTTTCTGATTTCTCAAAACAGAATTAGAGAGATTGAGATAAAAGCACTCCAGGTTGAGAACAGAAAACTAAAAGACAAGGAGATGGCTGATAAGAATAGGTTTAAGTATTTGTATGAGACCTTGATGGATCTGAAAAAGAAGTATAATGAGTTGAAAGGTGTTGTGGTGTCAAATGCCTCAGGTGACCCCGGTCAAAGCTCATCTCGGGGTGGGCAAGGTACAGAATCTGTGAATGAAGATGAAGGAGATGACACTATTGAGATGTCAGACTATGCTCGAAGTGGAAGCGTCATCTCTAAGGCACCAGAAGGTCACGACAACTGGTTCAAGGAGTTCTTTCAAGGACCAGCCCCCACTCAATACACAATTGATGTTTGTGAAAGCTCAATCGACAAAAGGGGGAGTCGTGAAGAAATTCTGTGCTGGCACTATGATACCAAGAAGAAGCTGTTTGCTGTAATCCGTGATGGCTACAGTCCAGTGGAATATTACAGAACACGAGCCCAATTTCACTCTTGGACTGAGCCTGAGATTAGAAGTCTGTTAAGAGCTCCATACATAAACAGATGGAGGAGCATAGAAGGAGATCTAGTTCGGAACAATCTGATGAGCCACTTGGCAGAAAATTTCGTGAACTTTGATCTGAAGCAGATAAGATGCGTTGAAACTGAAACTGACCCAGTAACTGGTGATTCAATAGGTGAAGCGAGGTGACCACCCACCAAGCGCACAAGAGTAATAAACATGTTGGATGAAATTGAAGATGGTACCTTGGCCAAAAACTTTGACTGTTGGTTTTATGATCCGATGACGCATGAGGTGGTGGTGCTTTGCAAGAAGATGAGACAGTTCCGCTTCTACGATCCGGTTGACCTGCTGAGGTTTGGTGAAAGAGATATCAAGCTCCTCGCCTCCCAACCTATTCTCGGTGATGAGAATGATCTGGAAAATGCTATACGGGTGGGGATCTTCCATGGAACAGCAAACCGGATCGTAGCAAATGAATGGTGGTCGAGCAAAGTGTAGAATACTTTCAGATTTGATCTGCTTCTGCCATAGACGGTCTAATGGTTCATGCCTAGGGGAAGATTGTTGGGCTATACATTGTAAGGCATGAACATTAGATTGGGCTTTCATTGGTTTGGGCTTAAGGTGTTTACGATTTTGGGCTTCTTGGACCAATTTCTTCATGTTTATGATTGGGCCTAGGGTTTTGTAGAGGGTAGTATATAAACCCTCATAGTGTTTATGATTAGGCAGCTTTTGGGGATTACGATTTCTCTCTCTCTATTGTATTCACGATCGGTTTTCACTAGCTCAAAGAAAGTATTTGTGTTTCATTCAAGATTTGATCTTTGTTAAATCTATTTCTTCTACTTTCTTCTTGAATCAATCACTTACGAGGATTCCGCACTCGTTTGTGATATCAATATCGTGTTTTGGTAGTTTTTCTGGACCAACAACCTCTTTGCATCAAAACACATCCAAGTCCTTGAATGGAAGCGTCACAATAGACCTCGAAGTCGTCGACACCATCAGGTAGGGATAGTATAGGTGCGGTACAAAGTTTCTCTTTCATTCTCTTTCAAGGTTTGGAATGCTGCCTCTTCCTTGTCACCCCATCGGTATTGAACGCCTTTGTGTGTGAGAGCGGTTAACGGTTGAGCTATCTGAGAGAATCCTTTAATAAAACAACGGTAGTAACCCGCTAACCCTAGGAATTGTCGAATTTCCGTTGGTGCTCGTGGTGTAGACTAATTCTTGATCGCCTCTACTTTGGCTGGATCAACGTGGATACCCTGCTCGTTAACGATGTGACCCAGAAATTGAACCTCTCGAATCCAAAAGTCACATTTAGAGAATTTGGCGTAGAGTTGCTCCTTCCTTAATAACTCTAAGATTAACCGTAGATGTTCCTCATGTTCTTCCTCCTGTAACATCCCACATTGGTGGGGAGGAGAACTAAGCACCGCTTTATAAGGGTGTGGATACCTCCCCTACCAAGACGCGTTTTAAATCCGTGAGGGGCGGATGCCTGAGGGCATGCCGGCTGCCAAAGCGGACAATATCTTGGTGCGACGGGTCTGGGCTGTTACAGATGGTATTAGAGCCGGTCGTCGGCCAGTGTGCCAGCGAGGACGCTGGTCCCCTAAGGGGGGAGGATTGTAACATCCCACATTGGTGGGGAGGAGAACTAAGCACCGCTTTATAAGGGTGTGGATACCTCCCCTACCAAGACGCGTTTTAAATCCGTGAGGGGCGGATGCCTGAGGGCATGCCGGCTGCCAAAGCGGACAATATCTTGGTGCGACGGGTCTGGGCTGTTACACCTTCGTCCTAGAATAAACGAGTATGTCGTCGACGAAAACGATTACGAACTGATCTAGGTAAGGTTTGCACACGCGGTTCATGAGGTCCATGAACACTGCTGGTGCATTCGTTAAGCCGAAAGGAATAACCAGGAACTCATAGTGACCATAGCGACTTCTGAAAGCTGTCTTTGAAATTTCCTCCTCACGGACTCTGAGTTGATGATACCCAGATCTTAAGTCGATTTTTGAGTAGTAACTAGATCCTTGCAGTTGATCGACGAGGTAGTCGATCCGAGGGAGAGGATACCGGTTCTTAATAGTAAGTTTGTTGAGCTCACGGTAATTGATGCACATTCTGAACGTTCCATCCTTTTTCTTAACGAATAAAACTGGTGCACCCCATGGCGACGAGCTAGGTCTAATGAAACCTTTATCTAATAACTCCTGTAATTGAGTGGACAACTCATGTAGTTCGTTCACAGCCATGCGATATGGAGCTCGGGCAACCGGAGCTGCACCGGGGATAAGGTCAATTCTGAATTCCACTTGTCGATGCGGGGGTAAACCAGGTAGTTCTTCCGGGAATACATCGGGGTAGTCGCGCACTATCGGAAAATCTTCAATTTTCTTTTCTGCTAGGGTCTGATCCGTAACCGTAGCTAGAATGGCTACGTGTCCTTTCCAAAGATACTTTTGAGCCTTGAGGTACGATATGATTCCGGAGACAGTGCCTCCCTTCTCACCCTGAATCGAGAGTACTTCTCCGTTTGCGGTGGTTATACGTACGACTTTCTCTTGGCAGACGAGTTCTGCATGGTGCATGGACAGCCAATCCATACCAATTATTACATCAAAGCTACCGATTGTGAAGGGCATTAAATCTATGCTGAACTTACGATCTGAGAGTTCTAAGGTACAATCCTTGACTAAATGTGTTGCATCAATAAGCTTACCATTAGCTAGTTCAACAGTGTACCTAGCTTCTAGGGGTTCCGTATTGGCCTTTATCAACTTGCAAAACTTAGTTGAAATAAAACTTTTCTCCGCTCCAGAATCAAAGAGTACATTTACAAAGTAGTTGTTGAGAAGGAACTTACCAGTTATCACGTTGGCATCATTCTTTGCTTCACCCGACCCCATGACAAATGCGCGTCCCCTAGCACCATTTCCCCCGTTTCCACCACCGCCTCCACCATTGTTGTTGTTGTTGTTGTTGTTGTGGTGGTGGTGGTGGTTGTTGTTGTTTCGAATTTTCTTGAGTTAGGGGCAATCCTTCTTCATATGACCCGGCTTTCCACATTCAAAACATCTCCTGGGGCCATCATTATTATGCCTTGGTCAGTTCGGTAAATCATTCCAGCAATTCTTGGCCATATGCCCTATTTTACCACATCGCTCACAAGGAGGTTTGTTGCAGTCACCTGTGTGATGTAAGCTGCACTTGTTGCAATAGGGTGCCTTTCCCTTGTACCGGTTCGAGTTCTGACCATTGTTGCCTTGACGGTTCTGGTTACCGCCTCCACTGTTATTGAAACCACCCTTAGAGTTGTCAAACCTTTTGTTCTGGTTTTGGGGGCCAGGAAACCTTTTAGAGTTGTTACCAGCATTGTTGTTGCTAGGTTCTTCATCTCTCTTCCTTTTTCCATCAAGAGCAGTTTTTGGAGATTTCTTTGGTGGTAGAGTACCTTGAGCTATCGCCTGATCTGTCAGCTTGTGTGCCAGCCTAATTGCTTGCCGCACGTTAATCGGATTCGAGGAGGTTACCATTCCTTGAATTTGTGGAGCCAGTCCGTCCACATACCTTTCGATCTTCTTAAATCAGCATCGACCATTGAGGGGCAAAGTATTGAGAACTCATGGTAACGGGCCGTATAATCCTCTATCTCCGAGCCAACCATCCTTAAATTCATAAATTCACCCTCTAGCCTTTTTACTTGATCACGAGGGCAGTACTCCTCCATGATAGCGTCCTTAAACTCTTGCCATGTCATGGCATCGGCAGCATCAATTCCCAACATTTGAATCTGAGCATTCCACCAAGTCAATGCAGAATCCTCAAGTGTACTAGTAGCATACTTCACCCGATCCCCCACCGGGCAGTTACACATAACAAATACCTTCTCCGACTTTTCGAGCCATCTTAGTAGGCCCACAACACCTTCATCGCCCTTGAACACCAGGGGCTTACAATCCATGAATGTCTTAAAGGTGCACTGATGATGATTCTGTCCTTGGAACTGGAGCTGAGCGGCTGCTAAGGCTGCAGCTACTCCTTGGTTGATCATATCCTGAACTTGAGCAGCAGTAAAGTTTCCCGGGTTGTGCTTGTTATAGGTCCGAGGAGGCATGATTTCTAACAATCAATGCAAACCTTCCAAAGGTTAGTATACCCGATATAAGAAGTCATAGATGCCAAGGGATGTCTCACACGAGTATAAGTTATATAAAACATTCATTCATATGAATGCATTTTAAGTTGTAACAATGTAGTAACGATGTTAAGAACACGTATTCACGTAGTATAAGTTATATTTGTATCACAAATTTGAAGTAGCATTGTATCAGTCATACAAGTCCGCTAAGAACAGGCTAAAGTTCGCTAAGCACATAACAAGTTCGCTAAGCATGTAACAAGTCCGCTAAGAATATAACAAGTTTACTAAACTTATAACAAGTCCGCTAAGAACACAACAAGTTCGCTAGGAAGAATAGTCAAGTTAGCTAGCTGGAAGTTCGCTAAGAACATCACAAGTTCGCTAAGAACATGGGTAAGTTCGCTAAGAACAAAGGTTCAAGTTCGCTAAAAGAAGTTCGCTAAGAAGGAATCAAGTTCGCTAAGAACAACATCAAGTCCGCTAAGAACATGGATCAAGTACGCTAACATCAAGTCTGCTAGGAACAATTCTAGTTCGCTAAGGGCAATGTGAAGTTCGCTAAACAAGTACGCTAACCCCATACTTAGCAAGATTTTCTAACTCAGAAATTTCTAAGCCTCGGGAAAGAAAAATTCCTACCCAAAATCCAATTCCTATACTGACATAAGACATGAATTCTAAATGAGGATCATCTTCAGCACGCGGGGCAGTACTTTCGGGATTGGGTTGTAACCAAAGTTTTCAAAAACAGTTACAGTTCAGAAACTTTACTTTTAAAATGTTGTGGTTCGCTGTAACCAATGGCTCTGATACCAATCTGTAACACCCCCAGTTTCCACTAATAGAGTATAACCGTGTGGGGTGTAAACCAGACCAGGATCCAAGACTTTAGTTACAACCAAGCCATAACAGTAATTTATCACAAGTCAAAGTGCTTTTACAAAATGGAACATAGTTTAGTTAAATAGTTCAGCGGAAGCACGTTAACTAATTACAACTTTAGTTTTTGACAAAATACATGAGTTAAGTGTTCAAAATGCATATTCCCCAAAAGTTTGTGAGTCAAGTGTACTGCCGCCACCATGCCTTCCATGATCCACCTAGCGACCTGAAAAAGTATCCATCAATCAAGTGTCAGCAAAAAGGCTGTTGAGTTCACTAATACAGTCTACACAACACCATGTAGACCAAAAATGCATACGAATAGTAGAGAAACAATTCGTAATCTAATTATACAAGTTGAAAGTATTATCCGTATCAATAGGTAGCTAGCCTATGCTTATGTTCACCTGAACGTTCAAAACCAAAGCTGACGATATGTAGTTTGCCTTCCCCATGTCTTTCCCGATCATGGTAGTCCTAGGCTAATATTGGTCTCAGTCCGACCGCCAGTCGGGAGGGTGCATCCTGTGCACCGCTGAGCGGGGGTGTCAGTCCCCAGTAGTACTACTCAACATTACCTTGCTATTTTATATTAATGGCCCGATAAAGTAAGGACTTTTGATATTAAAAGCAATTCAGTGAAACATGTGATATATGGTGGATAACTACTTAAGTAAAGAAATACCTTTACCGTGTTGCTGCCATCCTTTACCGGATGCAACTACAATAGTAAGTGAAACTCACTTTAGGGTGCACTGGTACGCGGCACTTGGTTCTACAAGTTGGTCAAGATCGACCTAATTGGGTAAATATGGCCTAACTGGATTAGAAGTTGTCACTAGGACGAAAAATAACACATAAGCACCTAAACATGTTTCATGCATTCATACAAGTCATACAATTTACATACGAGTCCCAATTTGGGAGCAAATCGAGTAATTGCAAATTAAGTCAAAGTTGACCCATAAAGTCAAACTTCAAGCACCTATCTAGTGACATAGCTAAAATTCACATTACTTGGAGTCAACTCCTTAAATTTTATAGGCATATACTACATATCATTTAGGACTTTTTTCAAAAAGAATCAAGTAAAAAGGTTAAGAAATGAGAAAGTTATGCACGTCGGAAGTTAGCATTTTCAGTATTTAGTAAACTAGTCAATGTAAAACAAAAACTTGCATAACTCACTCAAAACTTTGAATTTATGAACCAAACCTTCCAGATCTTACTTTCAATATATAAACCGCGTTTAAAAATAACAAAATCGTCAATATAACAAGATTAGCATGCCTAACTAATTTGAAAAGTTTACTTTTCATAGAAAATGACAGCTTTGCACACCTAACTTGCAGCTGTGTTTTGGATGACCAAACGGATGTTTTAGAAAACGTGCGAGTAGCCCATTTAAAGCTAAGACATGGAACTTTACTACGGAAAAGGAATCAACTGATTTCTATAAATATTGAGTAAGTTATGGCTGCTGCAAGTTGACCAAAAATTCTGGTCAAAGCTGTCAAAAATCTTAAGTTTGCAAAAGTCTAGGATTTCAATTCTATACTAACATTTGATCAATTAAACACCTACTAACAGTTGTATAATCATGCTAGCATGTGATTTCTGGTCCTAACATGTTCATGCCATAATCATATCAAATTCTCATCATGTATCTAGCATTTAGGCACATTGCATCCGAAACTCATAACCAAACACCCACCAATCATTTTGAACACCAAGAACACATTTTAACCCTCAATTTCCAGATCTAAAATACATCACAATTCTGCCCCAAATCAAGAGTTATCATAACTTAACCTAAGACATAAATCATGAGCATCAAAACACTCCATTTAGCACATAAACACACAAAAACACACATGCAACATATAAATTTCGGATTTGAGAATCTAGGGCTTACTAATTTGAGAAAGAAATTGCGAGATGGAGGAGATGGAGTGAAGGGGATGCTTCCTTTGGTCTTGTAAGAGCTCAAAACCTCAATGTCTTGCTCCTTGAAGCTTGATTTCACGAAAATCTCTAAGTGTGTGTGAGTGTGTGTGTGAACCGTAAGGTGAGAGGAGGGGATGAAGATGATGATGCGTGAATGAGAAATGGGGAAGGAGATGGGCAGATTTTGTGTTTAAAATAATTACACATTTGGTCCCTCAACTTCTACTTTAAACATAGCAAGCATAAAACTCATTTTAAGTGGGGTTTTAACTAAAAGTTGTAAAGTAAAAATTCTAAAAATGTTTCTAAGTGTTTTTAACTTATTTAACATGCAAGATTTAGTTGGGTTACATAAATTTAACATTTACATATAAAAATTTAAATCTTGCGTGAAGTCCGGTTTTTACCCGAAGACACGAAATTTTCAAATAACACATAAAGTTACGAAACGAATTTACAAACCAAGTTACTAGCATCAATTAGCAATTAAACATGAACAATATACAATTATTCAATAACGGGGCTCGGGTTCGCTAACGGTACTAACGGAACTAACAGAAAGGTTAACGGAGTTAACCTGTGTCACACCCCCCTCCGCCGCCCCCTGCCAGGTGAGGGGGAGGGTGTGGGACCGGCTGTCCGCATTAGTTCCCAAGGCACCAACTAAACAACAACACACAAGCATACATAACGGACATCCAGTCCTCACAGTGAAACTCTAGGCCGACTCTAAATGAGGATGCACAGAGCACCTCTTAGCCGACCTGATAGAATCGATAGCCACCGGATATGGCCCAGGACTGAACAAACGAGAGCTACATTATTACAAGGGAAACATAGTCATAACAAGTCTTCAGAAACAAACGTCATTTGTTTATTATACAGAGCCCTATCCATAGTGACAACAACCATCAGAAAGTCCAAATTCAGATTAGGTCCACACCTACACTTGCTTACCTGCAGCATAAGTCAATCACACAAAGTCAACAACATACGTTGTTGGTGAGTCGTAACTACCATCATCACATTAATAGTTTTCAACACATACAGATTATGAATTTATCATGCCGCACCCAAGTGAACACTCAGAAACTCTACGGGCACGTTGCGCGTAGCCGTACGCCCTCTACGAGTAGTTTTTAAGTTCAACATATAAGTACACATTCCCCCTAGTAAATTAATAGTAGAGGATCCGGGTGAATATGGATCGTTCAACTATATCGGCCGCTATAATCCCTTATATGTCTAGTGGTCTCAACCTTAATGACCAGAAAGTCTCTAATGACCCTTACAGGGCATTCTGAGTCACAGTGTTCGACAAGATAAGCATAACAGATATAACAGATACATCAGATCAACCATGTGATCTCAAATAGTTAACTAATGTAGGAAGTCAGAGGACTCACAGCAATGAAGTCAGAAAAAGAGTTCAGTAAAGGTTGCAATCCGAGATTCACTAGAATATCCTATCTTCGGTTTCTAGCAACCTATCAGAATTATCATGTATATACAAGTCATATACAATGCTAACATGTCCATAAACCATCTTAGGTTCAAAGTACCATGAATTACAGTCTCCAGATCAACCGGCTAAGTTTTTGGTTCACCTCAAAATTGACCAAACATTCTGTCATTTTCCTTCATAGGCGGTACATTCTGTCATTTTCCTTCATAGGCGTACCGCCTAGAAATTTACATTTCTGGGCGTTACGCGCCAAACTGTAATCCGAATTCCTTATTTTAAATCCGGGCGTACCGCGCTGATATATATATTTCTGGGCGGTATGCTGTAATCTGATATTCCGGTTACTGTTTTGCATTCCTGGGCGTACCGCTCTGCATGCAGAGATGGTGGGCGGTGCGCCCCTACCTGGCCTGACAATTTTGTCTTTTAGTGCCATTTTTACATATTGTCGTTTTGGGCCAGAATCATCTGGGGAATCAGTAGTATATCATATTGGGGTTGTTTAGCAGTCCGTTTATGGTCGAATATACTAATAAAAAACATAATCCCAACTTCCCGAGCTTTCCATTTATGGTAAATTTCATTGTTTCGACCCCCGTTTCATACAAATGCTATTAGGGACAGAGTTCTTATGATCAAGTAACCCATTTTCCCATTAAACACACTGACCAAAACTAATCTTATCTTATAAAGTTTCTATTTATAGCAAAATCAACATGCATGCATAAAAGGGTTGTACCTTGCGAAGGATTCCTTGTACAACCGAGATTTTCTGTTTTCCCTGTTCTCTCAAGTCTCCAAATAAATTTCCAGGAGCAAGTCTTTGATTGCATGCACGATCCATGGCCATTTATGAGTGTATGATTATAAAGGTAACCTTAAACCACATTTTTAAACAAAAATCAAGACTACCTTACCTTGATTACTCTTGTACTTGATTCCTTCCCTCTATGATCCTCCCAATAGCACAAGTACAGCTGCATTCATGAGGGTCAAGGCTTAGAATGAGGTTTACCTCATATATTTATGTGGTTAATGATGAAAATGGTTGGAGAAAGGCTTACCCTTGATGATGGTTCTTCCCTTTAGCTCCAATTACATTAATTCAGTGGCCACAGGGGTCTGGAGCAGCAACTCAGAGCACTTGGCCGGACATATGAAAAGAATCACAAGTGCACAATGGCTATAAAGGCCAAATTCCTTGTTTTTAACGAACTGGAATCGAGGCGTACCGCCCCAAAATATCTCATTTGGGGCGTACCGCCTGGATTTTGAGATTCGGGTTATGCGGAGATCTGGGTTGTGTTTGGCGCGCCATAAGCTAGCTTATAAGCTAGCTTATCGACGTTACCAAACGGGGATTTTTTAATAAGCTAGTACATGTCATAAATGTAAATAAAGATATTTATTTATAAGTTAGGGAAGAGTAAAATTGGAAATATTATAAAAGCTAGTTGAAAAGCTAGTTGAAAAGCTACTCCAACTAGCTAGCTTTTCGACGTTACCAAACGGGGCTTTTTTAATAAGCTAGCTTTTTTTAAAATCCCCGTTTGGTAACGTCAAAAAGCTAGCTTATAAGCTAGCTTATAAGCTAGCTTTTGAAAAGCTAGTTGGAGTAGCTTTTCAACTAGCTTTTCAACTAGCTTTTATAATATTTCCAATTTTACCCTTCCCTAACTTATAAATAAATATCTTTATTTACATTTATGACATGTACTTTTATGTCATTTTATATTTTTAAGCTAGTTTATCAGCTAGTTTTTACCAAACGTTATTTTTTATCAGCTAGCTTATAATTTATCAGCTAGCAGCTAGCTTGTCAGCTAGCTTATCAGCTAGCAGCTAGCTTTTCAGCTAATGCGCCAAACACAGCCCTGATGGGTGCCGCAACCCGACCCGTTTATCAAACGGGTTGCGTACCGCCTGGGATTTCCTAATCCTAGGCGTACCGCCTCAAATCGTGATTCAGAGATTTTTGAATATTTCTTGTTTGAAAATTCCAGCTCGGATCATGTTTTAGGTACAAAGGTTACATTCTCTCCCCCTTAAAGGAATTCCGTCCCGGAATTCGTTAGGCACTAATGGAATAGTTGGGGGTATTTTCTCCTCATGTCTACTTCGGATTCCCATGTATATTCGGGACCACGTCTAGAATCCCACTTGACTTTCACCATTGGAATCCTTTTCTTACGTAGTTTCTTTGTGATCCATTCCATTATTTCAATGGGCTGTTCTGTGTAGTTCAGCTTTTTATCAATTTTGATTTCTTTTAACGGAACCGCGAGAGCTTCGTCTACCATACATTTCCGTAGGTTCGATACGTGAAACACGTCGTGGACTCCGCTAAGCTCTTCAGGTAATTCTAACTGATAAGCCACTTCTCCGACTCTTGATATTATCTTGAAAGGTCCGATATATCGTGGACTCAATTTTCCTCTTTTGCCAAAACGAATTATACCTTTCCAAGGTGATATTTTCAACATCACCATGTCTCCCTCTGCAAATTCAAGTGGTTTCCTACGCCGATCTGCGTAGCTCTTTTGTCGGTCCTGAGCGGTTTTAAGCCTTTTACGGATCTCCCTAATCTTTTCTGTAGTTTCCATGATCAGCTCAGGTCCTGTAAGTTGACCTTCTCCTACTTCAGACCAACACACTGGTGTTCAACATTTCCTGCCATATAATGCTTCAAACGGTGCCATTGGAATGCTGGTGTGGTAACTATTATTGTATGAAAATTCAGCTAGTGGCAGATGATCATCCCAGCTACCACCAAATTCTATAACACAGGCTCTCAGCATATCTTCTAATGTTTGAATCGTTCTCTCGCTCTGTCCATCGGTTTGGGGATGATAAGTTGTGCTAAACTTTAGTTTGGTTCCCATTGCTTCTTGAAAGCTTTGCCAAAAATGAGAAGTGAATCTAGTATCTCTATCAGAGATAATAGACTTCGGCACTCCGTGCTTTGATATGATTTCGTTTACAAACAGCTTTGCAAGTTGCTTCCCATTATATGTTTCAGCCATTGGTAAGAAGTGTGCAGATTTTGTCAAACGGTCCACGACTACCCAAATGGCATCGTTTCCGCTTCTAGTCTTTGGAAGTTTTGTCACGAAATCCATGGTAATTTCTTCTCATTTCCATTCAGGGAGTTCTATTTGCTGAAGACACCCGGCATGCTTCTGATGTTCAGCTTTTACTTGCAAGCAAATTGGACATTTTTCTACATAGGCGGCAATTGCCTTTTTCATTCCTAGCCACCAATAATCAGCTCTCAAATTCTGGTACATTTTGTCGCCTCCTGGATGAAGCATGTACTTAGACTTTACATCACGTAGACCTCCTTCCTTAGGCACCTATATGCGTTTGCTTAGTCTAAGGATGCCCTCCGTTTCTTTTGTCAAATTTTTTACAACAGTCATCATCTCGTCCCGCTCGACGTTGGAGTCAGCCATCTGTTTCTTTTGTGCTTCAATGATTTCTCCAATTAAATCCACGCTTACGTCTAATCTCAAGGCTCGAACTCTTAGTGGCTTAACTCTTTCCTTCCTGCTTAATGCATCTGCCACTACATTGGCCTTGCCTGGATGGTATTTGATCTCGCAATCATAGTCACTCAGCACTTCCATCCAGCGTCGTTGTCGCATATTTAACTCTTTTTGACTGAACAGATTCTGTAAACTTTTGTGACCGGAGTATACTACAAATTTGGCTCCATATAGGTAGTGTCTCCAAATTTTAAGAGCGAAGACTATTGCTCCTAACTCCAAATCGTGAGTGGTGTAATTCTTCTCATGCTTTTTGAGTTGTCTAGATGCGTATGCGATCACTTTATCTTTCTGCATCTGAACACATCCAAGTCCATTGGTAGAAGCATCACAATATACCACAAAGTTTTCAGTACCCTCAGGTAATGAGAGTATAGGGGCAGAGCTCAACTTTTGTTTAAGTAATTCAAAAGCATTGGTATGCTTAGGCTTCCAGTCAAACTTCACATTCTTCTGGGTAAGGGAAGTCAATGGTGTGGCTATCTTCGAGAAATCCTGAATAAATCTTCGATAATAACCAGCTAGTCCTAAGAAACGTCGAATTTTGGTAGGACTCTTTGGTTGCTCCCACTTTGCAATAGCTTCCACTTTTGCTGGGTCTACTTGAATTCCAGTTTTGCTGACAATGTGACCCAGAAATTGCACCTCTCTTAACCAAAAGTCACATTTAGAGAACTTTGCATAAAGTTTCTCGGATCGCAATAACTCTAATATCTTCCTCAGATGTTCACCATGCTCTTCCCGAGTGCGAGAGTAAATTAAGATGTCATCGATAAACACGATTACAAACTTGTCGAGGTACGGTTTGCACACTCGATTCATTAAGTCCATGAATATTGCTGGCGCATTAGTCAATCCAAATGGCATGACTGTAAATTCATAATGGCCATATCTTGTTCTGAATGCTGTTCTCGGGACGTCCTCTTCTCGGACTCTGACTTGATACCTGATCTCAGATCGATCTTTGAGAAGTAACTAGCCCCTTGCAGTTGATCAAACAAGTCATCAATTCTAGGCAAAGGGTATTTATTTTTAATGGTTACACGATTGAGATCACGGTAATCGATGCACATTCGCATTGTGCCATCCTTTTTCTTCACAAAGAGTACCGGCGCTCCCCAAGGTGAAGAGCTGGGTTTAATGAAACCTTTATCAAGAAGTTCCTGAGGTTGACTCTTTAATTCTTGCATTTCTGAAGGTGCGAGTCGATAAGGTGCTTTTGCTATCGGAGATGTTCCAGGTGCAAGTTCGATTTGAAATTCCACTTGTCGTTTTGGGGGCAATCCAGGTAGTTCATCTGGAAACACATCAGGATATTCTGAGACTATAGGTACCTCTTCCAGTTTCTTTTCTCGAGGTGTCTCAACCAAATTTGCTAGATATGCTTGATCACCCTTGCGAATACACTTCCCTGCTTTCAATCTGGAGATTATCCTCATTGGTTTTGTTTTCCTATCTCCAATGATTGTGTGAATTTTATCATCTGCAGACTTCAGTTCCAAAGCTTTTTCGGCACAACGAATCTTTGCTTGATATCGCGTGAGCCAATCCATTCCGAGCACGATGTCGAATTCACTTAATTCCATGGGAAGAAGTTCTAGTTCAAAAGAGGTGTTCTCATGTTCTAAATGACAATCTCTAATTACTTTGGAAATACTAATCTTTTGGCCATTAGCAGTTTCTACAACATAGGGTATATTTAACTTATGTGCCGCACATTTTAGTCTAGGTACACAAGCAGAGGATATAAAACTTCTATTGGCACCAGAATCAAATAGAATGCTAACAATCATGTTATTAACAGAAAACATACCGGAGATCACGTCGTCATTCACACGTGCCTCTTCGGCTGTCATGATATAGAGTCGGGGTTTACCTTTCGAAGTTCCAGTGCCTTTGTTCTTATCATCTTTTCCGTTCTTCCTTTGCGGACATTCCAAGCATCTATGTCCTTTCTCTTTGCAGTAGAAGCAGACTACTGGTGCTCTGCACTGCTGATGCGTGTGCCCCGCTTTTCCACAATTTTTACAATTATCTGCCGGTGGTCTCCTGAAATCCCTGTCACCATTTCTTCTTCCTTGGTCATTTCTTCCAAATTTACCTCTCCTATTATCCCGCCCCCTGTCACTGAACTTTCTCTTGTTTCCAGAAGTATCCACTTTAATTCCAACTGTTCTGATCCATTCATCGGCCAGAGTACCTGTCAAGCTTATAGCAGATGCCAAGGTACTAGGACGTGCAGATCTCACGTCTGCCCTTATTTCAGGGCTTAATCCCCATACAAACCTCCTGACCTTGGATGTTTCTGATCCTGCCATGTGGGGTACCAGATTCAACAACTCATTAAATTTATTGATGTAAGTCATGTAATCAGTTCCGTTCATTCTTAGATTAATAAATTCATTCTCTAGTCTCTCTGCTTCATTTTCTGGAATGAACTTTTCCATGACTATTGCGCGAAAAGCTTTCCAACTCATGCGATAAGCATTCTTCTTCCCAAGTCGACTTAACTCCACTTTCCACCAATTCAATGCTGCTCCCTTGAAGGATTGGGATGCAAATTTCACCATATCCTTGGTAGCACAATTACTAATATCCAAAGCTGCTTCAGTTTCCTCCAACCAATTAAGGGCATCAGTGGCTCCCTTATCTCCTCTGAATATGCTGGGTTTACAGGCCATATAGGTCTTGTAGGAACATCCTCTTTTCTCCTCATTCTCTATCTTACGCTCTTCACTCCTAGATCTTTTTCTGGAGCGTTTCGGACGATCTTCATGATCAGGACTGCGACTCTGACGAGTCCTACTCTTACTGTGAGCTGATGAGTCAGTTCGAGACTCAACTGTTTGTGATCGAGACCTTGCAGACCCTTTGGATCCGGGGATGGCAGTTTTGCTTCTTGGTGATTCGCTAGATCTTTCTGAACCCACGTGCGTCTTTCCTTGCCTTTTCTCCTTAGCAACCAACGAGGGCAACGCTTTAGAGATTCCCTGAGCTATAAGCTCCTGGAGTCTCTCTTCCTGCTCCCTTTGTCTCAGTTGTTCAGACGTGAGAGGTTCTCTCACCTTACTGTGAACGGAGTGATCATCACGATCATCTTCCTCATCATAATCATCTTGACGAGTTTTGCTCGTTCCTGCTTTCGACATTTAGCTGAAAGCAATACCAGATTGACAGATTAACATACATTTGACTTAGTTGACAGGTATTTGTAATCAGAGTTTATATTCCTTTACACAATCTAGTGTCATAGGGAACGTTATAAACATTGGGTTGTTGCACTCCTTTGGGCTTTCCGGATCACCATCTTGTGGTTACCGACATATTTTACCATGTTATGACTATGATTAGAGTGAAATCACATACACACAAGTACTTAGGGGTGGTCTATTGAACCAATCCTCCAAAAATCACTATGTATTCTGACTTAACATTACTATAATACCCAAATATTATTATAGATAACATCAAGCAAACTTTTATTCCATAATAGTAACACAGTCAACTAGCGGTTCAACCGCTCTACAAAACAAAGCACACACATACTCAAACCATACTCAAACAAAGTTTCACAAAAGGACACATAGTACATATCATACTAATTTATTGAACACAACACACGAGACTTCAGCCATCACGGTTCACACTAGTTTCCATGCTTCTAATCCTTGCGTCTTCCAAACGACGTCAGATGTTTGATGTGGGATGACACCTTCTTAGCTTCTTCCGCCATTTTCTTTTCCTTCTTCAACTGTTTCTCCAGTCTTTTGGCTAGAGCCTTGTTTTCTTCTCTGAGAGCGTTCGATTACCGGGGAGTTAGGTCCTGAGTGATCCGCATACGGGGTTGGGGCAAAAACTGGACCTGGTCCTGAATAAGATGATCTTGGTAGGTCCTGATAGGGTCCATACGGAGCATATGGGTAGGACAGGGGGTGAAAAAGGCATGTAGGACTGCTGCATGGGTGGAGAAGTCGAGTACTGATATGGTTGTGGCGGGTAAAACGATGGCTGTGGTGGATAATACGGCATACCCGTGGCATAAGGTTCCTGAACAGGAGTTGGATACATGTTAGGCTGCTGATAAATGGATTGCTGCTGAAATCCAGGTGGCTGCTGAAAAGATGAACCCTGATGGTAGGCAGGTGGCTGCTGATATGCAGATGGTGGTTGACTGTTAGACCTTAGTAACTGGGGAAAACTGTAACGTTCAGACACGGGTTGGCTGCTCTGGCCCTGCATCATTGCAGCTACATATGGATCCCTAATGTCGTTTGCCAAAGCTGCAATAGGATCCTGTATTGGGACATCCACCAAAGTTTCCCATTTGAGGAAAAGTTGTCAATGGGATCGTGTTGCATAGGAACCGATTCCTCGGGTCCTTCTTCAACATCTGCTGCATAAGCTGGGGAAGCATACACATGTTGGGAGTGATGCTCTGAGTGATAGCTTACCGTGTGACCTGCTGATACTGCAATTACTACCTGTGGAATGGTCTCGTCAGCATCTTCTTCGGGTTCCTCCTCGGGGTCTTCTTGATCCGTCTCTACATCGCGAGCGATTCCATTCCGATGGTGCAATGTGAATAGTGTGGCTTGGACGCACCGACATCCTTGGTTTGGTACTTCTTTTCTTAGGAGGCTTTGGTACGTCCGTAGTCGATGCCGCCGGTGATGGAGTTTTCTTTCGAGTAGGCGCGGTAAAGTATCCTGAAAGGTCAGGGCTCATCGGTGGTACGGGTTGACTTGGTCCGCCTTCATCTTTCTTGTTCCTGCTACTTTTGCTGCTTCCACTGTTCTTGCTGCCGGATTTTGAAGATTTTGTAAAGTTCCACATCTTTCTCGGAGGTACCTGTGAATGAAATTTTAATATACAATAGAATATATATATATATATTTATACAAACATTTCCGTGCACTCCTAAAATTTCTTCAACTTATTTCATGCTAAATTCCATCCATTGCTTTCACTAGTGTACACATAAAATAACCATCGGTATCCACTTGTCTATTAGTCTCGTCATATCATGAGGTACCTGTGGGTAACAATGACAGCGTGCACTTTCTGCAATTGCTACCGACCTTACATCATGCTATGAGTAATCTAATATACCAGTTTTAACTTAGGTTAACACTTATCAAGGAAGACCATTAGCATCAATGTGTCTGTTAGGGTTCACCGAGTCTTAGTGCACCTGTGGGTAGGAATGGCAGTTTGCAAGGCTGTAACTTCTACCGACCTTACACTAAACCTCGATTACTTCTAACATACAAATTTTCAGCCTAGATCACAAATTGGTTCATGCAATACTTAGAGGTCCAACTAGGTTCAAGCTTAGGGGCTCTAAGAATGCCTAATTTGCTGGAACCTTTGGCTCTGATACCAACCTGTCACACCCCCCTCCGCCGCCCCCTGCCAGGTGCGGGGGAGGGTGTGGGACCGGCTGTCCGCATCAGTTCCCGAGGCACCAACTAAACAACAACAACACAAGCATACATAACGGACATCCAGTCCTCACAGTGAAACTCTAGGCCGACTCTAAATGAGGATGCACAGAGCACCTCTTAGCCGACCTGATAGAATCGATAGCCACCGGATATGGCCCAGGACTGAACAAACGAGAGATACATTATTACAAGGGAAACATAGTCATAACAAGTCTTCAGAAACAAACGTCATTTGTTTATTATACAGAGCCCTATCCATAGTGACAACAACCATCAGAAAGTCCAAATTCAGATTAGGTCCACACCTACACTTGCTTACCTGCAACATAAGTCAATCACACAAAGTCAACAACATACGTTGTTGGTGAGTCGTAACTACCATCATCACATTAACAGTTTTCAACACATACAGATTATGAATTTATCATGCCGCACCCAAGGTCAACACTCAGATACTCTACGGGCACGTTGCGCGTAGCCGTACGCCCTCTACGAGTAGTTTTTAAGTTCAACATATAAGTACATATTCCCCCTAATAAATTAATACTAGAGGATCCGGGTGAATATGGATCGTTCAACTATATCGGCCGCTATAATCCCTTATATGTCTAGTGGTCTCAACCTTAATGACCAGAAAGTCTCTAATGACCCTTACAGGGCATTCTGAGTCACAGTGTTCGACAAGATAAACATAACAGATATAACAGATACATCAGATCAACCATGTGATCTCAAATAGTTAACTAATGAAGGAAGTCAGAGGACTCACAGCAATGAAGTCAGAAACAGAGTTCAGTAAAGGTTGCAATCCAAGATTCACTAGAATATCCTATCTTCAGTTTTTAGCAACCTATCGGAACTATCATGTATATACAAGTCATATACAATGCTAACATGTCCATAAACCATCTTAGGTTCAAAGTACCATGAATTACAGTCTCCAGATCAACCGGCTAAGTTTTTGGTTCACCTCAAAATTGACCAAACATTCTTCATTCTCATTCTGTCATTTTCCTTCATAGGCGTACCGCCTGGAAATTTACATTTCTGGGCTGTACGCGCCAAACTGGTAGTCCGATTTCCTGATTTTAGTTACGGGCGTACCGCGCTAGATAGTATCATACTTCTGGGCGGTATGCTGTAATCTGATATGTCCGGTTTCTGTTTTGCATTCCTGGGCGTACCGCTCTGCATGCAGAGATGGTGGGCGGTACGCCCCTGCCTAGCCTGACTATTTTGTCTTTTAGTGACATTTTCACGTATTAGTCGTTTTGAGTCAAAACCTTTTAGGGAATCAGTAGTATATCATATTGGGGTTGTTTAGCAGTCCGTTTATGGTCGAATATACTAATCAAAAACATAATCCCAACTTCCCGAGCTTTCCATTTATGGTAAATTTCATTGTTTCGACCCCCGTTTCATACAAATGCTATTAGGGACAGAGTTCTTATGATCAAGTAACCCATTTTCCCATTAAACACACTGACCAAAACTGATCTTATCTTATAAAGTTTCTATTTATAGCAAAATCAACATGCATGCATAAAAGGGTTGTACCTTGCGAAGGATTCCTTGTACAACCGAGCTTTTCTGTTTTCCCTGTTCTCTCAAGTCTCCAAATAAATTTCCAGGAGCAAGTCTTTGATTGCATGCACGATCCATGGCCATTTATGAGTGTATGATTATAAAGGTAACCTTAAACCACATTTTTAAACAAAAATCAAGACTTCCTTACCTTGATTACTCTTGTACTCGATTCCTGCCCTCTATGATCCTCCCAACAGCACAAGTACAGCTGCATTCATGAGGGTCAAGGCTTAGAATGAGGTTTACCACATATATTTATGTGGTTAATGATGAAAATGATTGAAGAGAATGCTTACCCTTGATGATGGTTCTTCCCTTTAGCTCCAATTACATGAATTCAGTGGCCACAGGGGTCTGGAGCAGCAACTCAGAGCACTTGGCCGGACATATGAAAAGAATCACAAGTGCACAATGGCTATAAAGGCCAAATTCCTTGTTTTTAACGAACTGGAAATCGAGGCGTACCGCCCCAAAATATCTCATTTGGGGCGTATCGCCCGGATTTTGAAATTCGGGTTATGCGGAGATCCGATGGGTGCCGCAACCCGACCCGTTTATCAAACGGGTTGCGTACCGCCTGGGATTTCCTAATCCTAGGCGTACCGCCTCAAATCGTGATTCAGAGATTTTTGAATAATTTCTTCATTTGAAAATTTCCAGCTCGGATCATCGTTTTAGGTACAAAGGTTACAACCTGGGAAGTTGCAGTTGTTACAACACATTTGACTATATCATGAATACATTTACTATGTGTTAAAGCACAAGTAAAATCACAAAGTGTGATAAGCAAATACATATCTGAGAATGTCTGATAGTGTGGGGTACACTGGTCAAAGCAAATCAAATCAATACAATAACATATCCAAATGTTATGAGTATGATTGTGCCTGAGTTTAAGATGGAAAAATTATACCAGCAATCGGCATGACTTGTGTGCTGAAGTAGTTGAAATTGAAGTGTAGTTCAGCATGTCATGTCCAATATGATCCCAAGTTGTGATCTTTCTCGCAAAAGACAAAAATAGTGTGTGATTCATTATTTCATTTATGTAGTGCATTTATGTTTCATATCTGAAAAATACAAAAAGATTTTAGGTGTGTTTTAACATAAACTTATAAAAATCAAAAAGATTTTTGATATGTTTTGATATAAAGTTTCAAAAGCCAAAAATATTTTTTTTCTAATTTGTTTTCGACCGATCGATATTTTATAACTACCTTGGATTCTCGAAGAGAAGTTTTGCGCCAAGATTAAATTAATTTTCGAAACAAAAAAGAAAGCCGCGTTTCTATCTTCTGAAATTGCAGGTTCTGTGTGACAAGACTCAAGCATGGTGAAAGGGGGAGTATGTAATATCTTTCACAAGTGGATCTTGAAGTTCAAAGATTGTTCAAGATTGATCCAGCCATTCAAGCTCTATTTCTAACAAGAGTTCAAGTTGAGAATCGTATGCAATGATGTCGAAGATTAAAGACTGAAATTTTGTTAGAGAAATAGAAAGATAGATACACTACACGTTAAGAGGGAGTTTGTTAGACAATATTCCTATGCTACGTTGTGTCTCGTGTATTGTATCTAGACTAGAGCGTCTTTGTGAGTCATATAGTCAACATACCAAGATGGCTGTACCATATGGTCCGCCGTACCTGTTGGTATGGGCGTACCAACTAGTCCGCCAGGTGGTACATCGGCATGTATGTAAGTGACTATAAATAGCTCGTGTTAGAGAGAGTTAACTAGTTCTGTCATTCTCCTCTTCTTAACTGTGTGTTCTGAGTGTGTTTCTCTCTCTACATTGTAACTCTTTATGAATCAATAAAGAAAAGCTTTATTTACATCGTGTTCGTTCTTGATTTACAGAATCAAACAGTAGTAAGACCCCTCTGTGGTTTTACAAAACGCAACCACAGATCAG